>MU676354.1:23896-148872 GCA_026770625.1 Nicotiana glauca
TGTGGGATGGGTTTTTACTTTCTTGCATCAATAAAGGGTAGATATCATGACTTTAGGACTTTAATTTTCTTACTAAAAATCCTGCCTATAGGATTATCCAATATTTCTAATTCAAAGTCACCATAGATACCATGCCTATAGGGTTTAACATTTAATTATGATGCAAGTCATCTAAAAATTCTGCCTATAAGGTTTAATGTTTAATCATATTGCAAATCACTAGAGATCCTGCCTATAGGACTTAACATTCATGTAATCAATGCATATAGAAATCATGCCTATAAGGAATGCATGTGCATTAGGCAAAGTGTAGGGTTAATTAATACAATCATCTTTTACAAGTCCAATAACAGGCTTTATCATGCCTATAGGACTTTGCATCAAACTCGACTGATTCGTTTTAAGCAATAAGAGTCTGTTAATTGGTCTTTAAACGTCTTAATCCAGTAACATTTTCAAAAGCCCCAATCTTTTAATAAAACCCTCTGAACCAGTATAATTTTAAGTTCTTCAAATCTGCATCTCTTTCTTAAACGGTTTCTCTCTAAACATTCTGCCTAAACGTTTTACTCAGTCCCTGAAACTGTCTTTTAAAACGGTTCTGCAGCTTACTTTTCCTTAGATATTTCTATCTCTGAAACTCTTTCGCAACCATTTCTGTGTTTTATGCTCGAACAATCTGATGATTCTTTTACTCATTTCTCAATTTACTGCAGTCCATACTCTCCTTTCAAAATTCTTCTGCATTAGACTACTTTTCTGAAACCAGTATTTTAAAATCACTCGCTTAAAATACTTTAATACCTGACAACTGTATCCAAGTTGCCTAATGCGGGCTTCCTGTCTAAACGTATGTATTGAAACAATCCGCCCGCTGCTTAATTTTTTATTTTTAAAGACCAAACCAGCATGTGTAAAGGCATGCCAAACTATATGTTATCTGATTTATGGGGTTTATGTGAGCCTTGCCTGTTTGTTTGTTCATTCCCCCTACTTGTTACTTGATTTTTAATGTCGATTAGAATTTTTGTCCTTTAAACTCCATAAAGGCCCCATCCCTTTCTCCCCCTTTTAGGATTAGAAGTCCTAATACCCCGGGACTGATAGTTTGGGATGGGTAATAACATGTAATAGGCAAACGATACCATTCCGCGCTCTAATACCTTAACAGGGTGGGAAGGGTAGATATGGAAATGATGATTACACAATAACACTATGCGTACAATCAGGTGCCGGTGTTGTGAGAATGATCCATGTAATGTATAAACCTAGGACCCCCCTTTCCCCTTTATTAGTTTAGTAATTTTTTCAGAATTTTTAAAAGCTGTCCAATCTTCAACTTCCGTTCCTTGTACTTCTTTTAAGTTACTTGTACCAATTATTTAACCCCTTTCCTTTACTTGCGTATCTCTTCTTTAATCACAAAAACATTTCCTTCCAAATTTCAACACTTCTAAATCCTTTTCACATCCTTATTTGTAACCGTTTCCCATGTTTGCAATGCTTGTTTGTTTATTTGTTTGCTTGCATTTAAAGTCACAATTGTAGCATGACTGGGAACCACACTAGTGGATCTTGAGGGGTGCCTCACACCTTCCTCTCGAGATAATTTCAAGCACTTACCCGAACTCTGGTTTTTTATCTTTATTTCTTTTAAAGTGTCCTAATGCAATATAATCATTAGGTGGCGACTCTCCAAACTCTCAAAACCCAATTCCCAAAGTGGGAAAAGAGTTTTCCTCCCAAATGTCGTGAACCCGATTTCGCTCTTTAGGAAAAAAGGGACGTCGACAGCATGGTGACTCTGCTGGGGATGTTTTTAGGATTTTACCATTACATGATATTTGTGACTTAATTGCCTTTATTTCTTGCCTTTTATTTATTTCATCATGAAAACTAACTTGGCTCTTCATGTCTTTCCTTTCTTTTAACTGCTTTCCTTTACTGCTTTATTATTTCAATACCGATGTAATTTTGAGCATTTATTGTAATCATTTATTTTATGTACGTGAAAATACATGTCAATTTGCTTTATTCTTGTAAATTGCATCTTCAACATCGTACTCCACTCGTGCCAAAACAAACACTATAGCAACGCTTATAATGAGTAGTTGCGCACTTCCAATACTATCACCCCTACATTTGGCAAAGGCGTATTTGCGGTAAAACCAGTCGATCAACAGTGTAGTCAACGGTTCCGTGCCTTTCTCTCTTGAGTTGTCCGCTCAAGGGTACCAGTCTAGCACTTCAAAATAGAAACCTTACACTGTTAAACTGTACATGCATCATGGTCAAACCTAGCCGAGTCAGTTATGTTGTCCACATAATGACTCATTAAGATAGCCTTGTCCAAAGTACACTGGGTTTCCTTGGAACCCAAACGGACGCCTTCACGTTCTGTGCATTTATTTGGAGAACTTAAGTGCTTTACTATGCTAATTATTGATTTAAATAGTCGAGTCTGGAGGGGGTAAGGGCCTAACACTTTGTTTTACAGAAATGAGGCACAAAATCCCCAGATTTAGCATGGTGACCAACATCCATCCAAGGCTACTGAATTGGTGGAATGACTTCCACTCAAGTGATCAAACACTCGTCCGCAAGTACCTAGGGAATCTTCCTTCTCTCCTAGAGATTCAGCCCAACAACAGAATCATAGAGGCTGCAACGTTTTTTTTCTGGGATAGTGAGAAATCTGTGTTCCGCTTTGGTGATCTAGAAATGACTCCTTTACTTGAAGAGATAGGGGTCTAGCCGAGATTCCTTGGGAGACTCCGGGTTTGCTCATGCCAGAAAATCGCAAAGGAAGGGGTTTTCTTAAGATGATGGGATTGAAGAAAAACCCAGACTTAACCTGTTTGAAGGACTCCTACATCCCGTCTGACTATCTAAATGAAAGGTACGGTTATAGCAAGTCATACCGCACCTATTCAGACGAATTTGCTGTCACCTCATTGGGGCATGTCCATAGGAGGGTTTTTGTCTTCAGATTTTTCTTTTTGGGGATGATCGTGTTCCCTATGAAGAAGGCTAGGATCCACACCAGACTAGCCATGGTAACCAAAACTCTGATGGAAGGGATTGGTGGGCAGACTTTCAGCATAGTGCCCATGATCGTCTCGGAGATATACCGTGCCTTGAGCAAGTGTCAACAACAAGGCAGTCATTTTGAGGGTTGTAATTTGTTACTTCAACTATGGCTCATGGAACACCTCCATAAAGAGGAATACCGACAAGAGATCTTACGCAGGGATTGGAATGACCATATCGCCTTCCACCAGCCAAGGCGTATGAATTACATGCCCAGAATGTTCGCACAGCCAGAGGACGCCAAGGGATGGGTGGAATTATTTGAAAATCTGAAAGAACACCAGGTGCAGTGGATGTTTGAGTGGTTCCCCACGGATGAGTTCATCATTCGATCTCGAGACGCCCCATTCCTCATACTGATTGGTTTAAAGGGAACTTACCCTTATGTTCCTCTCCGAGCCATGAGGCAAGTTGGAAGAAAACAAATCATACCGAGGGTCGATAAGACAAGTCACCTCAGGGATGATTTCCAGGATGACGATAGCCCTCACCGGTGACAAGCTCAGCATTTGTGGCATTGCAAGATCGTTTTGAAGAAAGAATCCATTGAGCCAGATAGGTATCATGCCGGCTGCGTGCCAAACTACTCGGGTTGGTTAGACAACAATGGTATGGGTCAGCCAAAATCCGCTCGGGGTCACAGAATTATTGACGAGCATGCTGAAACACAGGCTAAGTATAATCAATTGCACAAAAGAATCCGAGAGTATGAAAATGAGCATCAGGAAATACAAGAAGCCCATCAGAAACTGATCGAGGAGTGGAAAGAAATGGCTGTCAGTGCCAACAACCGGCTAGGGTATTTGGAGCGGGGTTTAGTAGAGCTGGAAGGGAAGTTCATCAAAAAAATTGAAGATTGTCAAAACACTGAAGGAAATGCAGGCGAACATCTGGCACGAGCTTATTTGCTACTAGGACTACGCGAGTTGGTGGAGCTGTTCGAAGGAGACAAGACTGCCAAATCTGGGGAAGGTCCTTCTGGGACCAAGTAGTTAGGAATCCTTTATTTTGATTTAACGATGTAATAAGGCCAAAGGCCACTAGTGACATTTACTTTCTATTATTTAGAGTCATTTTGAATTTGTCTTATTTTTATCAATAAAATGAGGCATTTAGCATTATAAGTTCTCCAAAACTATCTGTCGCTAGGCCTACCTCGGGCACAATGAGGCACCAAAATTAGGACGTGATTTATATTCCCGCACAATGTGTTTAAATACTGCAACACTTTTTCCTTAGAACACGCACTAACTTGTTACCTTTTTTGTTTTTTTTCTTTTGTTTTTATTCCCCTCCCCAAAGGTTAGTTCGTGCATTCTGGCACCATCAGCATATTCTACAAGATCCAAGGGCCCTCCACCTCCTCCACCTCCTACTCCTCCGAGTCCTGTCCAGAACAAGAGCAAAGGAAGAATGGAAAACACAAGTCCTAGAAAGGAGATTGAAAGGGAAGAAACTTCTCAGGGTACCCCAATTGCTAAGGGAACTGCTGCTCATCTTGAGCAGAAATTGCTGAAATTCCAGGAAGAGTTGGACCAAGTTCGGAACTTGACAAGCATATCATTCTCTCTTGCTGCTCCTGATGTCAACACCCAAAACCCCGCACCTCCACAAAACACCCCGCAACCACAAATACAGCCTACACGCGCTCAAACCTGCTACAATGCTCCATTACTCATTCCCGAGCCACCAAACACCACAAACAACCACCTTCATAACACTCCTATCTTTGTGGATACCATACCTCACTACACCCAACCGATCTTAAATGCACTGGAGGGTGATGACAAAGACTCCCTCATAAGAAACTTAGCAGCCGAGCTCAAGTGTCACACCTCATTTTTCCGCTACTATACCCCGTGAAGGGCGTAGTGAAGGGAGTTTTTTCAATTAAAGGACAATCGAAACGGGATTTATTATTAAGAGTTGGAATCGCCACATGAGAGATTTATGGTGTCCCAAGTCACCGTTTTGAATCCCGAATAGAGAAAAAAATGACTCCATATTACAGTCTACGAATCAGAAATCCGGATAAGGAATTCTGTTAACCCGGGAGAAGGTATTAGGCATTCTTGAGTTTCATGGTTCTAGCACGGTCGCTCAACTGTTATATTTGGCTTAAATTATCTGATTTTATATGTTGAACCTATGTGCAAATTTTAACCTTTAACCGCTTTTTATTATTATTATTTTATAAGAATTGCAACGTTGTGAAAACACATCTCGAACCACGTCACATCAATGTACCTGTGGTTATTGACATATTTTGACTCCGTTGAGATTTGGATTTGGGTCACATAAATGTGCACCCGAGTTTAGGGAGGTAATGTTATTAAAATACGCGCCTAAGGAGACTAACGCGTTATTATTTTGGGGAAGGCCGTGAAATTCGCTAAACGGCCCATCCCGAAATCTAAGTATTTTAATATATACATTTAACGAGGGCCCCGCAATTTATGTACTTTGTTCGGCGAGGCTCATCTCATTTATTGTTTAAAAGGTAAATCTAAAAGCGACTATGATTTTCTATATTTTTTGTCTCTAAGAATAAAGAATATAGCCCTAGTTAATTAATTACCGAATTAAAACCAACCATAAGGAAAATTGCACTCTGGGCTACATAAAAGAGTAGCTAGTAACAGGCCTTGGCCCAGGTCCATACGAACACATGAATCTGATTGGACTTGGGCCGTTCACCGGAATGCTAAGGCCCAAAACTTTGCAAATATGCTAATCCATTAAACCAAAAAGATCCGCGATTTAACTATCTAAATGCTTATTAAAGTTACGATGTATTAGTACAAAGGTGTTCAATAACTTACAATGAACAAATCTATCGACTGGAGCCTTTATTCTCGGATTTTTATCAAATTACAGTGTTAACTCTACATGACCATTTTACTTTCATGTTTTAACTAAATTCGAAACACCTATCCATGTGAGGCTATTGCAATATGAACTAATGCTAACACTTATGAAACTAGAATCACCTAAGAGGATTAATAATCATGCCGTGATATTAGTTTAACCAACCAAGCTAAATGCTAATAGGTAATTGATTAAATATTCTATACGAAACCAAAATCAAACTAACTAGGATCCATGAATAATATTTAGTTTAATCAGTCCGACAGTCTATTCAACTACACAAACGTCCTGAATTAACTACGACTCATGCTATTTCAGATTGATAATACAAGTCCATTATTATTTAAAGCAGTCCTTAGTTCAGTTACAATAAACAATCAAATCATACAAAACTCTATAAAACATATAGAAGCATAAAAAAAAAACAGTACAACTTCAGCAAAAATGTATCTTCCATTTCATCTCATGTTTCTAATAGGAGTTGACACATCAACATAAGCTTGAGGTGTGTACATGGAGATTGTACAGAAGAAGGAGAAAGTGAAATCAACAGCAGTGAAGCAACAACAACGAACAACCAGCAGCAATTTAGAAACCAGTTAAAATTTCCAGCAACAACACCAACTTCAGAACATAAGTACACCCAAACCAAAGACCAAACTGTTTTGTAAAATCTGATAGCAACAATCACTACCCAAATAGACCCCAAATGAGCTTGACTGAAGCTAGAACTAAATGGAACAATTCCCACTTATACACTCAAACAAACTGGTCCTAAGCTTTCAAAAGAAGTTCTCTCTTAGATTGATTAAGGAAGAACTCACAAGGCTGATTTTTCAGGACTCTTTGCAACTGACTTTTAATCTGTGACCTCTGAAAGATATGGTTTTCAAAAGCCAATCCACAATCTGTCTAGACTTGCCCTATTTATATCCAAAACAGACCTGGTGAAACACAACTTTCTAAACCTCAAACTAATCAAGAACATTCTGCCCATCCCTTCTAACACCCCACTCCTAAGTCTCTTTTGTTTTCTTTTAAGTTACTTGTTCTCCACTATTATATGCCCCCCTCTATTCTTTATTCAAAGGTTATGGGCCTATTATAATATTCAATTACCATCCCATGCCCTTATGTTTCCCAAACCACCATTAATAGATTAAACAATAGTTTAATAGTCACCTTAGCACCCTACTGCAGACCACTCAAGTTTGAACCATCTTCAGACTTTCAGACTCCCCAAAATACCCTTTAAAACCCCTGTGATTTACCCTACTCCTGATTCTGGACCCTATCAGCTATAACCAAATGCTCTTAAGGGGGAGACCTAACACTTAACAGACTAAGGCTCAAAGGTGATCTCAAGTTCAATTCCTATCAGACCCTAAACCTGTTATTTAACTCAGCAAACTCAAACGAATATTGAACTTAAACTAGATCAAACAATGTTACAACAAACGAAAGATTCAATGATTTAGGGGGATTAATTAACACAAATTCACATTAAACCTAAACATGAGCAAGGAACACTGTGGTATACTGAACTCAAAGGATAGACAACAAAGATAGAAACAAACATTCAGGAGAAAACAAACAAACAGGTGATCGGGGCCATACGGTTTGACACAATTGGGAGGGGTACAGTGGATTCGAGTGGTCTTGAACAAGACAGGGGGATATCAGGAAACTAACTAATCGACGAAGCTATTAAAACCGATTCAACAATTATAACAGTGCCAATAGACAACATACAAAAACTATGATAAAACTGGACCAAATAAAAGGTATGACGAGAAGGAGAAAAATACTGGACAAAACGAATTACAGCGAACACTGAACAGGTAAACAACAACAAAAAATCGAAAAAGGGAAAATAAAAGAAATACCTCGGAATCAGACCAAATGGACTCCGCTCTCATCGACTTTGACTCGAATTTTTTGAGGTCAAACGGACCTTAATCGAGTGTTCTCGATTGAGAACACTCGACTAATGTCGATTAAAGACCTCAAATTCCCCTAATCTATGACAGGCTATAGCTCTTGGCTTCTAGGGTTTTGTTTGGTTGATTTGGGATTCGAACAGTTCCAATGATATTCGAATGAAACCAATGGTGGTTTAGGAACGAGGGAGGTCAGGAGGCTTAGTGGTGTAAGTTTGGGGTTAATCGGAGAAGGTGAGGTTTTTTGAACGATCTTCGATTGAAGATTCGAAGAGTTCCATTGAGATTCGAAGTAAACGGAACATGGAATCGTGGAGAGGGTGGCTAGAAGGTTCAGGGGTGTTATTTGGGGGGCCGACGGCGTTGTTGCCACCGGGTTTCAGGCGAAAGGGCAGGGTGGCGGCTAGGGTTTCGGTGGGATTTTGGAGTCTCTGGTTTCTGAAGAAATGAAAGGGGACGGGGTATGGTGAGTGAAGTGGTTTGGGGGGGGTCTTTGGTGAATTAAAATGAAGGGATCAATCTGAACCGTTGGATTACAAAAATCCAACGGCTGTGATCAAGCTACCAGGTGAAACGGGGTCGTTTAGGTAGTAACAGGGCGGGGCGGATTGAAATGGGGCGGGTTTGGGCCGGTTTTAGGATTGGTTAAGGGGTATTTAGGCCTAGTTTTCTCTCAATTGACATGGCCCAATTCCGATCTTTATCCATCATTTTCATTTTGTTTTTTTTTAAAACTAATTTTCAAAAAAAAAAAAACCTAAAATCCTAAATTAAATTTATAAAACCAAATTAACTTAAAAATACTAATTAACTCCTAATAATTATCACACATAAAAATAAAAAGAAAATCACTCAATTTGACATTATACACTAAAATGCGAAGTACATTTTTTGTGAGTTTTTTATTTTGTAAAACAAACTTAATTACTCCTAATTGTAGAATTACATCCTAAATGCAAATGCAACATATTTTTTATATTTTTATTAATTTAACAAATGAAAACGCACAGACAAATGCGAACAAATAAAAGAAAAATAACACAAAATTCACAACAATTGCAAACAAACGAAATTATTTTATTTTGAAGTTTTTGGGAGTAATTCTCATATAGGGAAAAAATCACGTGCTCACAGCTGCTCCTCTTTGTCCGAAAACACGAAGAGATTTCGTGCAAAGATAAAGTGAGCGGATATGAGCGATTTTTGCCAGTTTGAACACTCCGTGTGAAGCATTTTTTGAAAGATTTGACCGAACTTCTGCTTCAAAGGTTTCCTACTTATCCTTTGCTAAAAAGGAATCAGGCCAATGTAGTTCGGGAAGTTTTGGTAGCTGGGACTACCAGGAAGCTGTATTTTTACTGTCGCTGTTGTTGTTGTTGTTGCTGCTGCTGCTGACTACCGACCTCCTTATTACACTGTGCTAATGTAGAAAATAAGAAGCTAGACTAAACTAGTCTATGAATTGTAAAATCTTATCTAGATCTTTAACTTGCTCTTTCCTGTGCTTCTTGTTGCCTCGCTTGCTCTTGTGTTTCGTCCGATGCTTCTTCTCTTCTGACTTGACTCGTTGGCTTCTCTTAATTGCCGAACTTGGACTGCTTATTTCCTTCTTCGAATTATTTTCCATTCGAAGCTTGAACTGACCATTGTTGCCTTCATTCTGATTTCTGAATTTGGATTTATGCTGGGGATTTTTGTTGTAGTCCTCCACCTTACTGACTTCAATCAACAATTTTAAAAATGAAACGCCTCCGTTCTCCAGGCGGGCTCCTGACATCAACAACATAAAATGATAACGCCTCCATTCTCCAGTCGGGCTCCTGACTTCAACAACTTAAAATGATAATGCCTCCATTCTCCAGGCGGGCTCCTGACTTCAACAACTTAAAATGATAACGCCTCCATTTATATCAATCAAACTTTCTGATGGCAGAAAAGGGAAAAGAACTCATCTGAAAGGTATAACCGATCCAAATGATCATGTCGTGCATTCTGGATTAACAAACCCAGTCTATTTATATCAATCAAACTTTCTGATGGCCTTGCTTTGCATTTCAAAAGGCCCTATAACCCCACTCTTTCGTCGAATCAACATCTTTGTTCCGCTTGATGCCCTGACGAATCCCTTATGTCAACCTTATCTTGCTCGTCCCCTCATTGTCGCCTCATAGTTCCCTTCAAAGGGTTTTCACTAATAAGACTCTCTCATTTCTCTCAACTCCCGTCGCCTTATGGTGTCCGTGAAGGTTTTCACCGATAAAACTCTCTCATTTCATTTCTCTCGATTTCCGTCGCCTTATGGTGCCTGTGAAGGTTTTCACTGACAAGACTCTCTCATTTTATTTTTTAGCTGGGGATCGGAGTGTTACCGATAAGACTCTCTCTGCTGGGGATTCTTTGGCTATAAATTCTCTTCAGCTTGTGATCCTCTTTCTGCTGGGGATCAGAGTGTTATTCCCGACTTCCATTCGTCTGACTTGGTATTTCTTGGATACTGATCGGGAGATCTTTTGGACATCGGTTGGGGATTGAACTTTTTGGTATATAGCTTACAAGAAAAGGGTATCAAGAGTTTTAAGATAATTTTGATAGGTAAATGTTACAACTCTTGGAATCAAATCTCTTTCCCAAAATTAAAACATAACTCGTGCCCCAGTTTTTCTTGTTTGGGGATCCTGATTTTTTATCACACTATGATCGAGCCATGAGGCGCCTACGTATCCTCTTTGAGGAATCAGGTCGAACGTAGTTCACACAATTCCTTTATTTCTCTTGTGGCTTTTCTTTTTGTTTTGTTGTTATTTTTCTTTTCTCTTTTTTCTTTTTTCAATTTCATTACCGATTCCAAGAGAGGGGTATGAAAGAATAAATAAGGCTCAAAAAGGGGAGACAAAGGTTAAAGTGTTTGGATAGAAGAACAAATTGCCTCCGTCATTTCATTCTCTGATAAATGCCAAGTACAAACAAACAAACAAACAAACAACAATTACAATCAAAGAAACCATACATAATATCTCTTGACTACATCAGAATTGATAGCCATGTCGATACATCCTCCTTCGACATCTGTCAAACATAAAGCGCCATTGGATAACACTCTGGTCACAATAAACAGTCCTTGCCAATTCGTTGCGAACTTTCCCTTCGCTTCGGCCTGATGTGGCAGGATTCGTTTCAACACTTGCTGCCCCACTTCAAACTTCCTGGGATGCACTTTCTTATTGTATGCTTTCGCCATCCTCTTTTGATACAATTGGCCATGACATACTGCTGCCAATCTATTTTCGTCAATCAAACTCAGCTGCTCCAATCGGGCTTTGACCCACTCATCATCATCAATCTCAGCCTCAGCGACAATCCGGAGAGACAAAATTTTAACTTCTGCCGGTATCACTACTTCAGTTCCATATACCAACAAATAAGGAGTTGCACCTACTGAAGTACGAACAGTAGTGCGATAACCCAACAATGAAAATGGTAACTTTTCATGCCATTGTCTGGACCTTTCTACCATTTTCCTCAATATCTTCTTTATATTCTTGTTGGCTGCCTCAACTGCTCCATTTGCTTTGGGACGATACGGTGTGGAATTACGGTGTGTAATCTTGAATTGTTGACATACTTCTTTCATCAAACCGCTGTTAAGATTAGCACCATTGTTCGTGATGATCACCTTTGGGATCCCAAATCTACAGATGATATGGGAATGAACAAAATCCACCACTGCCTTATTGGTTACCGACTTGAAAGTTTTAGCTTCAACCCACTTGGTGAAATAGTCGATGGTTACCAGAATGAACCTGTGACCGTTGGAAGCTGCCGGCTCGATAGGTCCAATGACATCTATGCCCCATGCAACAAAGGGCCATGGTGGTGACATTGTGTGTAATTCTGTTGGCGGAGAATGAATCAGATCTCCGTGTGTCTGGCACTGATGGCATTTACACACAAAACTGATGCAATCTCGCTCTATAGTGAGCCAATAATATCTTGCTCGAAGAATCTTCTTTGCCAATACATATCCGCTCATATGCGGCCCACAAACTCCAGAATGTACTCCTGCCAAAGTTGTCGCGGCTTGACTAGCATCTATACATCTCAGCAACCCCAAGTCCGGTGTTCTTTTGTACAACACTCCTCCACTGAGGAAAAATCCATTTGCCAATCGCCAAATGGCTATATTTTGATCTCCGGTGGCCTGCTTCGGGTATATCCCCATCCTGAGGTACCCCTTGACATCATAGAACCATGGCTCGCCATCCATTTCTTCCTCTATCATGTTACAATAAGCATGCTGATCACGAACCTGAATATGCAACGGGTCGACATGAATTTTGTCTAGGTGGTGCAACATTGATGCTAAAGTAGCCAAAGCATCGACAACCTCATTATGAACTCTTGGGATGTGCCTAAACTCCACTGATCGAAACCGCTTACTCAGATCGTGCAAACATTGTCGATATGGTATGAGTTTCAAGTCACATGTTTCCCATTCACCTTGAATCTGATGCACCAGGAGGTCCGAGTCTCCCAAGACCAAGACGTCCTGGACATCCATGTCCGCAACTAACCGTAACCCCAAAATGCATGCTTCATATTCAACTATGTTGTTGGTATAATAAAACCGAAGTTGAGCCGTAACAGGATAATGATGCCCTGTTTCAGAAATAAGCACTGCTCCTATTCCAACTCCCTTCGCATTTGCACCTCCGTCAAAGAAAAGCTTCCATCCTGGCTCTTCAGTCAACTCCATCTCGCCGACATGCATCATTTCTTCATCAGGGAAATACGTCCTCAATGGATCATTTTCTTCGTTAACCGGATTCTCGGCCAAGTGATCTGCTAATGCCTGTGCTTTCATCGCGGTCCGGGTCACATAAATAATGTCGAACTCCGTAAGCAAAATCTGTCACTTCGCCAACCTCCCCCTGGGTATAGGCTTCTGGAAAATATACTTCAATGGGTCCAGACGAGATATGAGGTAAGTAGTATAAGATGACTAATAATGCTTCAACTTCTGTGCCACCCAAATTAGGGCGCAACATGTCTTCTCAAGTTGAGTGTACATAACCTCATAAACCGTAAACTTCTTGCTGAGGTAATAGATGGCCTGCTCCTTCCTGCCTGTGATGTCGTGACCGTTAGATAAAGAATCAACGGTCTTCCCGGCTCGGGTGGAACCAATACAGTTGGATTCGATAAATACCCTTTTATCTGGTCGAATGCTTCCTGACATTCTTCCGTCCATTCTATTGCAACATCTTTCTTCAGTAACCGAAAAATGGGTTCACAGGTCGCGGTGAGTTGAGCGATAAACCTAGTGATATAATTTAACCTTCCCAACAAACTCATCATCTCGATTTTGTTCTTTGGAGGTGGCAACTCCTGAATGGATTTAATCTTCGACGGGTCTAACTCAATGCCTCGTCTACTGACTATGAATCCCAACAGCTTTCCAGATGGAACACCAAATGCACATTTAGCAGGGTTGAGCTTAATGTCGTACCTTCGAAGTCTTTGGAAAAACTTCCTTAGATCTCCTACGTGGTCTGCCTGCCGCTTGGATTTTTTAATCACATCATCCACGTATACCTCAATCTCTTTGTGTATCATATCATGAAACACAACAGTCATTGCCCTCATGTATGTTGCTCCAGCATTCTTCAAACCAAATGGCATTACCCAATAGCAGTAAGTTCCCTGCGACGTGATGAAAGCCGTCTTCTCTGCATCCTCCTCGTCCATCAAAATCTGATGATACCCAACATAATAATCCAAAAAAGACCCGATCTCACGCTTGGAACAATTATCGATCAAGATATGGATGTTGGGTAACGGAAAGTTATCCTTTGGGCTCGCTCTGTTCAGATTGCGGTAGTCGACACATACCCGAATTTTTCCATCTTTCTTCGGCACTGGCACCACATTAGCCAACCAACTAGGATATCGAGAAACCCGAATAACCTTTGCATTCAGCTGTTTAGTTACTTCTTCCTTAATCTTCACACTCATGTCTATTTTGAACTTCCTCAATTTCTGCTTGACGGGAGGGCATACCAGGTCAGTGGGCAATTTATGAACCACTAAATCGGTGCTTAAACCCGGCATGTCATCGTATGACTATGCAAAAACATCCTTGAACTCAACAAGTGCTTTGATTAATTCTTCCCTGATGTTTGGTTCAATGTGGATACTTATTTTAGTTTCCCGAACGTCATCCGCATCCCCCAGATTGATGGCTTTCGTGTCATTTAAGTTGGTCATGGATTTCTCTTCAAATTGGCTTAACTCTCTATTAATTTCCTCGAAGGCTTCATCCTCATCGTATTCCGACTCATCATCATATTCTACCTCTTGCACTGCCAGTTTAGACTTAGATTGATTTTTTAGACTAGGTTGAAGATCCGTCGTGCATGCCATGTCATTAAGACCAGTATAAAGAGAACTGTTTAGAAAAGAAAAGAAGAAAACAAAATTAAAATAAAACAAAGACTAAAGAAGAAACTTTGATTGATTGAAGTACGGGATAACAAGGTTTCACACTTTGACGAATAAAAGAAAATTAGACTACAACCCTGGAATAGTCCAGCTAAATATGAAGGGAAATCAAAGCCTACTACCAAGACTCCCTCCACATAGGAAGAGGAGTAGCCATCCAATTGTTGACCTTGGCCTTAGGCCCCACAAACTGCACATCTGCCTTGCTGAATCCTTCTCCAGCTTCTACCATGTTGACTTTGACAAATAATCTTTTAAAACCTTCATCCAAATCCCCATTCATACCAATCAATGGCCCTGTAACCTTGGACAACAACTGCTTTTTGATGCTCGGCCTGATGAAAGATTGGGACAAGCGTGGGATTGGCTTGGGAAGGACCCATGCCCTCTTTTTCATCTTCTTGACCCGACGCACATCCGCCACTGTGGGCTTGAACCCCATCCCAAAGGTATCCAGATTTTTGGGCAAAGAAACCAGTTGAACAATACCCTGAAGATCAGCCCCCAAACCTTTGCTGGGCACAAACCCGTTCTTTAACATCGCCGAGGCTACCATGACAGTTGCAACTGCTATTCTGGGAAGTGGGACATTTTCTCCCTCAGGAAATTTGTCCACTAAAATTGTATCTAAAACCTGGTAAACCCGCGGTCCCTTATCGTCATCAGTCTCTATGAAGGGCACGATGGCATCACTCATGTCGCATATATTGTCTTCCCCATGCACTACGATCTCTTATCTATTCCACTTGAACTTGACCATCTGATGTGGTGTAGAAGGCACTGCTTTGGCAGCGTGAATCCACGGTCGCCCCAACAAGAGATTGTACGATACTGCGACGTCTAACACTTGGTACTCCATGGTGAATTCGACCGGACCAATTGTCAATTCAAGTATGATGTCTCCCACTGTGTCTGTACCACCCCCATCGAACCCTCGAACGCAGATGTTGTTCTTGTGAATTCTGTCATTATCAACCTTCAACTTGTTCAAAGTGGACAACGGGAAAATATTGGCACTAGACCCATTATTAATAAATACTCGAGTGACCACCGAGTCTTCACACTTCACGGTCAAATAGAGAGATCTATTATATTCTGTACCCTCCCCGGGCAACTCATCATCGGAAAATGTCACCCGGTTCACCTCAAAAATCTTGTTTGCTATTTTCTCCAGATGGTTCACAGAAATTTTATCCGGCACGTGGGCTTCGTTCAAAATTCTCATCAACGCCTGGCGGTGCTCGTCGGAATGGATCAATAATGATAGCAATGAGATCTGTGCCGGAGTCTTCCTCAGCTGCTCCACAATGGAGTAATCATGCGCCTTCATCTTCTTCAACAACTCTTCCGCCTCTTCCTCAGTAACTGGCTTCTTTGTCGCTACTGGATTGGTCCGTCTTAACTCTGTGGGAGAAAAACACCTTCTCGAACGAGTTAGACCTTGGGTTTTGCACACTTCTTCCACAACTTCTTTCCCCTTATACATCACTGTCACTTGATTGTAACTCTAGGGCACGGCCTTCTCACTGGTTATTGGTAACTGCAATACTGGCTTGATAATAACCGGTTCTGAGTGAGCCCCTTTTACCACCACGGGTTTGCTCGACACCCCTTGAATCACTACCTTAACTGGTTCTGGTTTCTTCGCATCGGTAGACGATCCTTTCCCCATCACCACAACTGGCTTGGTGTCTAGACTTTTCAGCTGTACCACCGCCTTCTCATTGGTTAGCTTTTCCTTGGGACTGGCTTCACTGGCCCAGATCATCATCACTGTTTGCGAGGGCTTCTTAAACTCCCGTCCCTTGTGCACTGGTTCGATCATATGGGTCTCATGGTGCATTGGCAGTGGATTCTAATTGAAGTTTGGTGCTTCTGGAGCCTGAACCTCGATATTGTTTGTATCAATAAGGTCTTGCACTGCAGTCTTCAGCTTCCAGCATTTTTCAGTATCATGTCCGGGGGCCCCCGAACAATATTCGCAGCTCACTGAATGGTCTAGAGTTCTAGGAAGGGGATTTGGCAATTTGGGCTCAATAGGATTCAACAGGCCTAGCTGCCTCAATTTGTGGAAAAGAGTAGTATAGGTCTCCCCCAGCGGGGTAAATGTTCTTGGCCTCTGCACCCTCTCATTCTTGAAACCTTGATTCCCACGGAAACCTGACCCGGACGGGTTTTTGTAGGCACTCTGGGGTTGATATGTGTTTTGTGTGGTGGATATGTATTTTGGGGAGCCGGCGCATGCCATTGCGGGTGGACCGGAGGCTGGGTATACGTTTGGGCATGATGGACGGAAAAACGTGGCTCTGAGTAGTATGGTTGTGGAGGGCTATATGGAGTGTATGGGTAATTTGGGTGGTCGGGTCTAGGCTGGTAGTAGGGTGAAGGACCTCCAGATCTGGACCAAGTGCCTGCTTCAACTGTTGCGACTTCTTCTCTCTTCTTTTTCCCGATCGCACCTCCCATGCCACTCTGGATAGCCTGTGTGGTAGCCTTGATCGCCGAGTAACTCATGATCTTGTTGGACTTGAGTCCTTCTTCAATCATTCCGCCCATCTTTACGACCTCATTGAAAGATTTACCAACTGATGTCACTAGGTGACCAAAGTAAGTCGGCTCCAAAGTCTGCAAAAAGTAGTCCACCATTTCACCCTCCCTCATTGGCGGATTGACTCTCGCCGCATGTTCCCTCCAACGGAACCCGAACTCCCTGAAGCTCTCTCCAGGCTTCTTCTCAAGTTTCAACATTGTGAGATGGTCAGGGACGATCTCAAGGTTACGCTGGAAGTGACCTGCAAGTGCTTGTGCTAGATCGTCCCAGGTATACCACCTGCTAGGATCCTGCCTCGTATACCATTCTAGTGCAGACCCGCTTAAACTCTGACCAAAATAGGCTATCAACAGTTCATCCTTCCCACCGACCCCTCTTATCTTGCTGTATAAGCCTCGTAGATGTGCCATCGGATCACCATGTCCCTCGTATAGATCAAACTTTGGCATCTTGAAACCCGCCGGTAATTAAACATCGGCGAAAGGACACAGATCCTTGTAGGCCACACTGACTTGGCCGCCTAATCCATGCATATTCCTGAAGGACTGGTCCAGGCTTTTCACTTTGCGAAACACTTCATCCTGCTCCGAACTCTTAGCTGGCCTCTCAGTTTCTGCCGGGATTTCAAAATGAGGATTATAAGTGTGTGGCTCTGGTGCTTTGAAGGTAGGTTTAGGGGGATAATATTGGTTATCATGAGCCTAAAACAGCGGCTCACTGGATGATCTTTGTAGTGTGGCTGGTGGGGCTGCCACGAAAACAGGGACATAGGGTGGAGGAGGGTTCTGATTGGGTGGTGGAGCTTGGGGATCATAGGTACTTCTCCCCTGATGGTATTGGTGGACTGGAAAGTTGGTTGATGGGCCAGAGGGAGGGTATTCCGGCGCGTGTATTGGTGGGAGAGTAGGAGTAGCAGGAGGGACTGGCACCTTTTGCACCCTAGCCCAGGCTAGGTGCATTTCCTTCATCTCTTGTCTCAGCCTATCTACCTCCTCCCTCAGCATTTGATTTTCTATCTTTTCCTCCTCAACACTTTGGTCTGAACTAGTCATGCTTTTCAGTATGGGCCCTTTGGATCTTGTTTGGTAATGGTAATCTGCCAGAACGTTCTAACAAACTAACTGTTTGAAATCTCTGGAAAACAACAAACTTGTTAGCGTTAGAGTTTAACACATATCGCAATTACACATTGAGGATACGATGTTCCTAGGCAGTTTAACCATTTCTAACATGTCTTTGCTCTGACCGCATGCATCATCCCGTTTTTTTTTTGCTTTTTTCCAGCTCTTTCCCCCTTAAATGGTTTATAGAGAGTTATGACCAGATCCGATGAGGATTGCCTACGTAACGCGGCACCACGCGAATCAGATCATATCGTAGTTCAAACCACAAGTGCGAAGAATAAAGACACCATTTTTTTTAGGTTTTCAATTTTATTAACAAAACTTTCTATTACATGGCTAAACATTTTTCGAAAGGAAACTGGAAACGAACTACGTACCTTAATGCAAGAAAGGAAAATACAAATTCCGACAGACAAAAGACTCTAGAGACCAAGAAAATTCAGACTCAGACTGTGAACTACTTTAAAGCTTTGAATTTTGGTGCCCGCGGGGCGTCATTCGGCCTTGCCGCGGGCTTTGGTGCAAGTCCTCTTTGCAGACTCTTCAATTCTTCCATGATTTGGTGGACATAAGTCATTACTGAAGCAAAAAAGGTGGTTCGGGGCATATCCTCACATGCTAGGCACTTCATGGTGATGTGGTGCCCGATATATTCGATTCTTCCCCTGATTCTGTCCCTTTCCACAAGCAGTCTCTCTATTTGTTGATCCCGCATTCTCAGCACTTGAGCATTGTGAAAGAGTTGATCCTGAAACTTATTCATCTGTTCCTACATTCGTACCATCAGGTCATAGCAGCGCTCCCTGTCTGTCCTGGCATCTCGGGCTTGCCTGAAGACCCGCTCTTTGAGAGTGGATATTGTTTCTCTCAATATGGCGATGCTCCCTTCGTATTCCCTCTTTATTTGCCGTATATGCTTTGCTCTCGCCTATGTACCTCTTGCCCATCTGGCCTTGATCCTTGTCACCCTAGCTTCAGATTCTTCCAAATCCTTTTGACAGTCGAGGGCTTTCTTTTCCAGACTGTTTATGAGTTCTTCATCAGCCCGACTCCTTTTTGACTTTTTTGCAGTTGTCTTCATCTTTTGAATCTGGGTTTGGAGTGCTTGCTTCTCTTGTACCCAATTAACCCTTTCCTGCTCGAAATCGGCCCGTTGTATGTCCATGGCTGCTTCCAGTATTCTTTTATCCTCCTGTAAGGTGTCAATACGAGATTGGAACTCTCGTGCCACTTCCCTTTTAGCATTCCTAACTTTGGACTCTACCTCCTTTTCCCTATCAACTGCATACTTTATGGACCTTTCGGGTCTTTGCTCGGGTATTGCCTGGTTGTGAAACCACTCGAGGTATGCAAGGCTTACTTCACCTCGTTCCCAGTCTGCTACCATTTCATCTGTATCAGAAAATTGACTACCAAACCAAACCTTTTGTGCATAAGATTCCTTCGGGGGCTCCTCTTTTGTGAATTCCCATACGAATGGACGCATGTCTTCAGTCGGGGGCCGTTTTTGTTCTCTCCCTAGCTGACGCATAACACGTAATGGTGCGTATGGCTGGAAACCTCTGAAACCCATGAGTATGTAGAATGGGTGATATGTCGACATGTGCATGACCTTAGCAGAAGGGAACCAATAATAGTTCCAAGTGAGTTTATCCGCCTCTAGCGAACCAAGTAATTCCTGCCAGGCCCTCACTCCATTTGGAAGATTACAGGTTGCAGCCCTGCTTAGATGGTAACGAATGTAATTCAGCCAATTTTCATTGAAATTTATCACTATTTGGTGATGATAAAGATGCTCTATGAACCACATTTGCAGCAAAATGTTGCATCCTTCGAAGTAATCTCCACCCCCCTAGCATTGGGTCAATGATCGAAAAATGTCTCGTAGAATCATAGGAAGAATGGTATGTTCTTCGCTACTTTGTAAATACGAGACTACTGCCGATAATCGAATTCTGATGCACCCATCACGCTCTGGAAAGACCATGGTCCCTAGAAACGAAATCATAAATGCGAAGATTCTCAAATCCCTCCAAGCATCGTAACTTAGCTGGTTGACGAATTCCGTGATTGAGAATTTCTCAAATCCTTTCTCGTCCCCAAACCTGTCATAGAGGTATTCCAATGAAACCCGGCCTTCGTTTAAGCAACCCATTGGGATTCGACGAAGGCATAATTTCTTCAAAAAGTTATTCACGCCTACTTTTCTTGGAGCGGCAGGCTTTTTCCTATGAAGGTCTCTTCCAAATCCCGCGAACCCACCTAATTCTTCTAATGTGGGTGTCATTTCACAATTTTTGAACTTAAAGACATTGTTTGTTGGGTCCCAAAAACCCACCAAAGCCTAATCAGATCCCTGTTAGGCTCAATTCCCATGATGTCTGTGAGGAACTTGAGGTGTTTAAAAACTTGATTTCGTTCCCAGGTAGCAAAACTAGCCCACTGATTACAGAGACTGCTCGGGGTCTTATCTCGGATCATGAACATAGGAGGTGCTTCGTCCCTTGCCCTTTTCTGGCCACTTCTTTGGGAGAAATCATGATGATCCTAAAAATTGAAAATAAAAAATTAAAACTTTCCTAAACCATATACAAACTATGACCATTTTTCTTTTTGTATGAAGAGAAAATCATCATTGCTTCTCGCCATTTTATAAAAATATTCGGTTTCGTCAACACGACCTTTCAGGACTTGAAGAAGATTTAAAGGTTGTGTTTTGCTAACCGAAGAAAGTTTTTTTTTAAATGACGATAGGTAGCTGTTCTTGCAAAACAGTCCTCCGGCGCCCTTTTGTCGGCGTTTGGCTATTTTATCCAAGAATGGCATTACCTTCACTTATGACAAAATAATGACATTTATTTACCCCTAAATTTAAAATTTTCAAAATAGTTGAGCCCGATATGGGTTGCCTACGTATCCCATATCTGGTGAGAATCAAACTTACGTAGTTTAGCCGGACCTGGCAGAAATAAAATCAACTATTTTTTCAAACAGGCAAACAGAAAATTCTGTGTTATCATTTTCAAATCCTGATTTTTCCTTTAAAAAAAATTATTCCCTCCTTTTCAAAAACGTTTTTCTTTTTCCATTTTTTTTCATTTTTCTTTAATTCTCCTCTCATTATTTAAAAGCCGGTCAACATGCAACCCCGAAGCAAATGAATGCACAAGTAGCAAGTAAGATGCATCGGGATGGTCCTTTTCATTTCAGGTACACCTGTCCTAGACATATCCAACCCCTGTGTTGAATCTCCAAGGTCAAATGCATGTGATGCAAGTAAAACGTTCCTACTAGGGATGTTTAGTATGAGGTTTGTTCTTCTAGGTTCAAATCTAATTGGAGAAAGTATCCAGACTGGCTTACTCAAGCGGACAACTCGAGCCGAGGAGGTTCAGTGTACCGGTAGCATTGCTTTTCGGCTTAACTGGTGGCGCTCCCCGCCTAAAACATGTGTGACTAAAATCCTTCACCGGGTGCCAAGCACCTCGGCTATCTCAAAGAAAGCGGGCTATGTCAAGCAAATGCCCAATTTAATTTCAAGAAGACTCAGAGAGGGTGCGTGAGAAGGCAATTTATATACACAGTTCAAAAATTATCAAAGCGGTAAAAAGCAATATTTAGCACATTTAAGTCAAAACATCAAATAAAAATTAGATAATAAATAAGCCAAATACAACAATTATTCCAAGCTCGAATTTCTAACCCTGAACCAGTGGTTTTGGGTTTTTCCTGTACCCAGTGGAATCGCCAGAGCTGTCACACCTCCTTTTTCTGCTACTGCACCCCGTGAAGGGCGTAGTGAAGGGAGTTTTTTCAATTAAAGGACAATCGAAACGAGGTTTATTATTAAGAGTTGGAATCGCCACTTGAGAGATTTATGGTGTCCCAATTCACCGGTTTCAATCCCGAATCGAGAAAAAAATGACTCCATATTACAGTCTATGAACCAGAAATCCGGATAAGGAATTCTGTTAACCCGAGAGAAGGTGTTAGGCATTCCCGAGTTTCGTGGTTCTAGCACGGTCGCTCAATTGTTATATTTGGCTTAAATTATCTGATTTTATATGTTGAACCTATGTGCAAATTTTAACTTTTAACTGCTTTTTATTATTATTATTTTATAAGAATTACAACGTCGTGAAAACACATCTCGAACCACGTCACATCAATGTACCCGTGGTTATTGACATATTTCGACTCTGTTGAGATTTGGATTTTGGTCACATAAATGTGCACCCGAGTTTAAAAAGGTAATATTATCAAAATACGCGCCTAAAGAGACTAATGCATTATTATTTTGGGGAAGGCCGTGAAATTCGTTAAACGGCCTGTCCCAAAATCTAAGTATTTTAATATATACATTTAACGAGGGCCCCGCAATTTATGTACTTTGTTCGGCGAGGCTCATCTCATTTATTGTTTAAAAGGTAAACCTAAAAGCGACTATGATTTTCTATGTTTTTTGTCTCTAAGAATAAAGAAAATAGCCCTATTTAATTAATTACCGGATTAAAACCAACCATAAGGAAAATTGTACTCTGGGCCACGTAAAAGGGTAGCTAGTAACGGGCCTTAGCCCAGGTCCACACGAACACATGAACCTGATTGGACCTGGGCCGTTCATCGGAATGCTAAGGCCCTAAACTTTGCAAATAGGCTAATCCATTAAACCAAACAGATCCGCGATTTAACTATCTAAATGCTTATTAAAGTTACTCTGTATTAGTACAAAGGTGTTCAATAACTTACAATGAACAAATCTGTCGACCGGAGCCTTTATTCTCGGATTTTTATCAAATTACAGTGTTAACTCTACATGACCATTTTACTTTCACGTTTTAACTAAATTCGAAACACATATCCATGTGAGGCTATTGCAATATGAACTAATTCTAACACTTATGAAACTATAATCACCTAAGAGGATTAATAGTCATGCCGTGAGATCAGTTTAAAAAACCAAGCTAAATGCTAGTCAGTAATTGATTAAATATTCTATAAGAAACCAAAATCAAACTAACTAGGATCCACGAATAATATTCAGTTTAATCAATCCGACAGTCTATTCAACTACAAAAACGTCTTGAATTAACAACGACTCATGCCATTTCAGGTTGACAATACAAGTACATTATTATTTAAAGCAATCCTTACTTCAGTTACAATAAACAATCAAATCATACAAAACTTATAAAGAATATAGAAGCATAAAAAAATAGTACAACTTCAGCAAAAATGTATCTTCCATTTCATCTCATGTTTCTAATAGGAGTTGACACATTAACTTAAGCTTGAGGCATGTACCTGGAGATTGTACAAAAGGAGAAAGTGAAATCAGCAGCAGTGAAGCAACAACAGCCAACAACCAGCAGCAATTTAGAAACCAGTTAAAATTTCCAGCAACAACACCAACTTCAAAACAGATGTACACCCAAACCAAAGACCAAACTGCTTTGTAAAACCTGATAGCAACAATCACTACCCAAATAGACCCCAAATGAGCTTGACTGAAGCTAGAACTCAATGGAACAATTCCCACTTATACACTCAAATAGACTGGTCCTAAGCTTTCAAAAGAAGTTCTCTCTTAGATTGATTAAGGAAGAACTCACAAGGCTGATTTTTCAGGACTCTTTGCAACTGACTATTAATCTGTGACCTCTGAAAGAGATGGTTTTCAAAAGCCAACCCACAATCTATCCAGACTTGCCCTATTTATATCCAAAACAGACCTGCTGAAACACAACTTTCTAAACCTCAAACTAATCAAGAACATTCTGTCCATCCCTTCTAACACCCCACTCCTAAGTGTCTTTTGTTTTCTTTTAAGTTACTTGTTCCCCACTATTATGTGTCCCCCTCTATTCTTTATTCAAAGGTTATAGGCCTATTGTAATATTCAATTACCATCCCATGACCTTATGTTTCCCAAACCACCATTAATAGATAAAACAATAGTTTAATAGTCACCTTAGCACCCTACTGCAGACCGCTCAAGTTTGAACCATCTTCAGACTTTCAGACTCCCCAAAATACCCTTGAAAACCCTTGTGATTTACCCTACTCCTGATTCTGCACCCTATCAGCTATAACCAAATATTCTTAAGGGGGAGACCTAACACTTAACAGACTAAGGCTCAAAGGTGATCTCAGGTTCAATTCCTATCAGACCCTAAACCTGTTATTTAACTCAGCAAACTCAAACGAACATTGAACTTAAACTAGATCAAACAATGTTACAACAAACGAAAGATTCAATGATTCAGGGGGATCAATTAACACAGATCCACATTAAACTTAAACATGGGCAAGGAACACTATGGTATACTGAACCCAAAGGATAGACAACAAAGATAGATACAAACATTCAGGATAAAACAAACAAACAGGTGATCGGGGCCATACGGTTTAACACAATTGGGAGGGGTACAGGGGATTCGAGTGGTCTTGAACAAGACAGGGGGCTATCAGGAAACTAACTAATCGACGAAGCTATTAAAATCGATTCAACAATTATAACAGTAACAATCGACAACAAACAGAAAGTATGATGAAACTGGACCAAATAAAAGGTCTGATGAGCAGGAGAAAAATACTGGACAAAAAAAAATTACAATGAACACTGAACAGGTAAACAACAATAAAAAATAGAAAAAGGGAAAATAAAAGAAATACCTCGGAATCAGACCAAATGGACTCCGCTCTCATCGACTTTAACTTGAATTTTTTGTGGTCAAACGGACCTTAATCGAGTGTTCTCGATTGAGAACACTCGACTAAGGTAGATTAACGACCTCAAATTCCCCTAATCTCCGACAGGCTCCAGCTCTTGGCTTCTAGGGTTCTGTTTTGTTTGATTTGGGATTCGAACAGTTCCAACGATATTCGAGCGAAACCAACGGTGGTTTAGGAACGAGGGAGATCAGGAGGCTTAGTGGTGTAAGTTTGGGGTTAATCGGAGAAGGTGAGGTTTTTTGAACGATCTTCGATTGAAGATTCGAAGAGTTCCATTGAGATTCGAAGTAAACGGAACATGGATTCGTGGAGAGGGTGGCTAGAAGGTTCAGGGGTGTTATTTGGGTGGCCGGCGGCGTTGTTGCCGCCGGGTTTCAGGCGAAAGGGTGGGGTGGCGGCTAGGGTTTCAGTGGGATTTGGGAGTCTCTGGTTTCTGAAGAGATTAAAGGGGACGGGGTATGGTGAGTAAAGTGGTTTGGGGGGTCTTTGGTGAATTAAAATGAAGGGATCAATCTGAGCCGTTTGATTACAAAAATCCAACAGCTGTGATCAAGCTACCAGGTGAAACGGGGTCGTTTAGGTAGTTAGAGGGCGGGGCAGATTGAAATAGGGCGGGTTTGGGCTGGTTTTAGGACTGGGTAAGGGGTATTTAGGCCTGGTTTTCTCTCAATTGACCTGGCCCAATTCCGATATTTATCCATCATTTTCATTTTTTTTAAAACTAATTTTCAAAAAAAAATCTAAAATCCTAAATTAAATTTATAAAACCAAATTAACTTAAAAATACTAATTAACTCCTAATAATTATCACACATAAAAATAAAAAGAAAATCACACAATTTGACATTACACACTAAAATGCGAAGTACATTTTTTTTGAGTTTTTCATTTTGTAAAACAAACTTAATTACTCCTAATTGTAGAATTACATCCTAAATGCAAATGCAACATATTTTTTATATTTTTATTAATTTAAGAAATAAACATGCACAGACAAATGCGAACAAATAAAAGAAAAATAACACAAAATTCACAACAACTGCAAACAAACAAAATTATTTTATTTTGAACTTTTTGGGAGTAATTCTCATATAGGGAAAAAATCACGTGCTCACATCAAGAAGTTAACTAGTCGAGTCCAGGGTGTCGAAGGTAGCAAAGGCATTGAGGGGCTGAACTATGAAGACTTATGCATTCAGCCAAATGTTGAACTTCCGGAGGGGTACAAACCTCCCAAGTTCGAAATGTTTGATGGATCCGGAGATCCCAGGGTTCACCTGAGGACCTATTGTGACAAGTTAGTAGGGGTTGGAAGAGACGAGAAAATCCGCATGAAGCTCTTCATGAGGAGTTTGAAAGGAGATGCACTGTCCTGGTACATCAGTCAGGACCCCAAGAAATGGACGAATTGGGTAGGTATGGCAACGGTCTTCATGGACAGGTTCCGTTTCAATACGGAGAACGCACCGGATGTGTTCTACATACAAAACTTGAAGAAGAAGCCCACCGAGACATTCCGCGAGTATGCTACTCGTTGAAGGTCAGAAGCTGCGAAGGTCAGGCCAGCCCTGGAAGAAGAACAAATGAATAGGTTATTCGTCCGGGCTCAAGATCCCCAATATTATGAAAGATTGATGCTGATCGAGGGTCAAAAGTTCTCTGATATCATCAAACTCGGAGCAAGAATCGAGGAGGGCATCAAGAACGGTATGGTAACAAATCTTGAAGCATTGCAAGCCACCAATAAAGCTTTACAAACTGGCGGCGCGTCTAAGAAGAATGATGTAAGTGTCGTGATGATCGCACAGGGAGCCAAATCACCACCAAAATACCACACCTACCCATCACCTCCACTTACATATCAGCCTATCCCATATTACCAAGCACTCGCACCCTTCTATCCACCTCCCGTTTACCAATCTACTCCACCTCTCACATATCAACCCACTTCACCCAGATACTCTCAACCAGCACCTGTTTACCAAGCTTATAACACTCAACCCACTAACTACCAATCGCCACCTACCCGCCAAAATTTCCCAAGGCCCAGACCAAGTTTCAACCGAAAACCTCCTAGGCAGTACACAGCCATCGCTGAGCCAATCGACCAATTATATGAGAGACTCAAAGCTGCTGGTTGTGTCACTCCTATCCCAGCCAAAGCACCAGAAAATCCCTCCCAGTGGATCAACCCCAACAAGACCTGTGCATATCACTCCGGCATGAAGGGGCACACCTTTGACGAGTGCCGTTCATTGAAAGACATGATTCAGACTCTGATCGACAACAAGGTCATCGTAGCAAAGGAGCCCGTTCCTAATATTCATAACAACCCCTGCCTGACAACACAGGTGGAGACGTTCATATGATTGAGATCGAGGACGATTGGGACCCCAAAGGGTCGATAGGTTTGATTGCTGAAGGAGATGAACCAAAAAAGCCAGCAGTTACCCTTAACCCAATTGTTGTACAGAATCTGCCCACCAAGTATAACAAAGTAAATATGTTTGTACCACTTGAATTTGAAGCGCCTCCTTCTGCAAAGGCGTCTTGGCCGATCGAAGTTGAGTTTGGGGTTCCAAAGGCACCTACACCCTTTGAAGTTACTGTGTTGCCACCAAGGGTGCCTATTCCAGTAGCAATGATTGACATAACACCATTCTTCTCGAATGTCGTACCATGGGATTACACTGCAAAAGCCAGGAGAAAAGGAAAGACCAGGACAGGAGAAACGATTGTCGCACAAGGAATAACCAGGACAGGGAGGGTTTACACCCGAGAGAACTTAGCCGAGTCAATTAAGAAAACCTCGGGACGGCCTATTGAGACTGGGTCTGACGATCTTTGGAGAAAAATACAGGCTAAGGAATACTCGGTCGCAAAATAGTTGAACAAAACACCACTACAGATATCTATCCTGGCTCTTTTGCAAAGTTCAGGTGATCACAAGAATGACTTAATGAAGATACTGAGCGAAGCCTATGTGCCCAGCAATATAACCAGAGGAGAGATGTCGAATATGGTGGGGCAAGTGCTGCAAAGCCACAAAATTACCTTCCACGAAGACGAATTGCCACCAGAGGGTTTGGGTCATAAGAAGGCACTGCACATCACTGTGCAATGCGAAGATTATTTCATCACCAGAGTCCTGATCGATAGAGGATCTAGCCTCAACATATGCCCACTTGTAACTCTCAGAAATTTGGGAAAAGGCCTGCACGAGATCAAAGACGGGGCTATCAATGTCAAAGCCTTCGATGGGTCCCAGAGATCTACTATTGGAGAAATCAGCCTGTGCTTGGAAATGGGACCAACATGGTTCGACGTCGACTTCCAAGTAATAGATGTCCCGGCATCCTACAACCTGCTGTTAGGACGACCCTGGATCCACGCTGCTAGAGCCGTAGCATCGACCCTACATCAGGAGGTAAAGTTTGAATGGAATCACCAGGAAGTGATCATTCATCGCGACGGTAGTAATCCCATATACAGTCGCCAGACCATCCCGATAATCGGAGGCAGAAGGAGAATAGGCGGAGAGACATACCACCGCAACGAAAGGGTCAACGCTGTAGACAAAGACAAGTGGTGGGACAACAAGATTGAAAGCATCCTGAATTGTTGCGGGTATGAGCCGGGAAAGGGACTCGGCAAGAACCTTCAGGGAATCACTAAGCCCATCACACTGAAAAAACATGGCACTACTTTTGGCTTAGGCTACGTCTATACTTGGGAGGAATTCCAGAATTGGTCGCCACCATGGTGCGACCCCTACTATCCGTTGGAGTTTACGATGCCTAGCCTGGATCAAACCTTCCAACCGGCAGATACTATATATGGGTCTGAAGAAGATAAGACATTGGCAGCCATGAAGAATTTGTTCCTAGAGGATGATGATATGGACTGTTGTGTTCTTTTTGAGGAGGAGGGGGAGGAAGGCCCTTCCATATAAGCGGCAAGCAAAGGAGACTGCCTCAGCAATTGGTCAATTAGGACCGTTAGGGCTCGGAAAGCTTCGGGGTAGCAAGGCTAAACAAAAGCACCATGCATCTCATGTTTAGCTTACTTTACTAGTTGATTTTCTTTCCGAATTGTCTTTATTTCAAAAAGAGCTCCGATGTTTCAAACAATTTGGATTCAATCAAAGCATTTCAGTTTATCATATATATCTTGCTTATTATTTTCTCTATTATTTACTCTATTTTATACAACATTACCCTAACTTATCTTGACGATGAACCAACGATTGTGACTTGCAACGAGACAACGCAACAAAAAGAAATAGACTCAGAAGAAGACGAGATACCCGAAGAGGTCGTCAGAGAAGTTGAGAATTTTGAGAATAGACCTAAGTCCAACCTGGAAGAAACTGAGGTCATTAATTTGGGAGATGCAGAGAATGTCAGAGAAACTCACATCAGTGTTCACTTGTCGCCATCAGAAAAGGAACAGAATTTTTGAAAGAATATGAGGAAATATTTGCCTGGTCGTATGATGATATGACTGGCCTCAGCACGTCCATCGTAGCTCACAAACTGCCAACAGATCTAGCCTGTCCATCGGTAAAGCAGAAGCTCAGGAAGTTAAAACCCGATATGAGCTTGAAAATCAAAGAAGAGGTTACTAAGCAGGTCAAAGCCAATGTTCTCAGGGTAGTGGAATATCCAACGTGGTTAGCCAACATCGTGCCAGTACCAAAGAAGGATGGGAAGGTCAGAATCTGTGTCGACTACCGGGATCTCAACCGGGCCAGTCCCAAAGATGACTTTCCCTTGCCAAATATACACATTCTTATCGACAATTGCACCGGGAATGACTTGCAATCTTTTGTTGATTGTTTCGCTGGGTATCATCAGATATGGATGGATGAGGAAGATGCAGAGAAAACGACTTTCATCACACCGTGGGGAATGTATTGCTACAAAATGATGCCATTTGGGTTGAAGAATGCCCGCGCCACCTACATGAGAGCCATGACTACTATCTTTCACAACATGATACATAAGGAGATCGAGGTATATGTGGATGATGTCATCATCAAATCCAAGAAAGTCACTGATCATAGTGAAGATTTGAGAAATTCTTCAACAGACTGAGAAGGTACAACTCGAAACTGAATCCCGCCAAGTGTGCATTCGGGGTTCCTGCCGGAAAACTACTGGGTTTCATCGTGAGTCGTTGAGGAATAGAATTGGACCCATCAAAGGTCAAAGCCATCCAAGAATTGCCACCGCCAAAGAACAAGAAGGACGTGATGAGTTTCCTGGGGAGACTCAACTATATCAGCCGGTTCATAGCCCAGTCCACAGTCATTTGTGAACCCATCTTTAAAATGCTAAAGAAAGACGCTGCTACTAGATGGACCGACGATTGTCAGAAAGCGTTTGACAGAATCAAGGAATACCTATCAACGCCGCCAGTCTTGGTTCCTCCGGAGCATACTTTACCTTGTAGTATTGGATGGAGCATTTGGTTGTGTCCTAAGACAACATGATGAAACGGGGAGAAAGGAGCAAGCCATCTATTATCTCAGCAAGAAGTTCACCCCGTACGAGCCCGGTATTCTCTATTAGAGCGCACATGTTGTACTCTGACTTGGGTAGCTCAGAAATTAAGGCATTATTTCTGTGCCTACACTACCTATCTCATATCCAAGATGGACCCGCTGAAATATATTTTCCAGAAGCCCATGCCCACTGGGAAGCTCGCCAAGTGGCAAATCTTGTTGAGTGAATTTGACATTGTCTACGTGACTCAGAAAGCAATCAAGGGTCAAGCCATAGCAGATCACCTCACCGAGAATCCTATGGGCGGAGAATACGAACCCCTGAAAACGTATTTTCCTGATAAAGAGGTGCCCTTTGTAGGAGAGGATATTGCGGAATCCTACGATGGTTGGAAGTTGTTTTTCGACGGAGACGCAAATTTCAAAGGAGTTGGCATAGGAGCGTCCTGGTATCAGAAACCGGCCAGCATTACCCGGTATCCGCCAAGCTCAGGTTCCCTTACAAAAACAACATGGCTGAATATGAAGCTTGCATCCTGGGAATCAAGATGTCCATTGACATGAACATCTAAGAATTACTAGTGATTGGGGACTCAGACCTGCTCATACATCAAGTTCGAGAAGAATGGGCCACCAAAAACTCCAAGATACTCCCCTATTTGCAGCACATACAGGAGTTAAGGAAAAGATTCACAAAGATGGAATTCCAACATGTCCCCAGGGTCCAGAATGAGTTCGCTGATGTATTAGCCACTTTATCATCCATGATCCAACATCCAGATAGGAATTACATTGATCCCATCCCAGTAAGGATCTATGATCAGCCAACTTATTGTGCTCACGTTGAGGAAGAAGCGGACGAAAAGCCATGGTTCCCCGACATCAAAAGGTATTTAACCACAGGGGAATATCCAGAACTTGCCAACGCTACTCAAAAGCGCACACTTCGGAGGCTATCCAAAAATTTCTTTCACAGCGGAGGAATCCTGTATAGGAGAACTTTTGATTTGGGTTTGTTAAGTTGTTTCGAAGCAAAAGAAGCAACTAGACTATTGGACGAAGTGCACACAGGGACATGCGGGCCACACATGAACGGTTTTGTCTTAGCAAAGAAGATACTCCGAGAATGTTATTTTTGGATGACTATGGAAACAGACTGTATTCAGTACGTTCGCAAGTGCCATCGCTGTTAGATACATACAGACATGATAAAGGTGCCTCCAAACGAGCTTACTGCAACTAGCTCACCGTGGCCATTTGTCGCCTGGGGAATGGATGTTATCGGACCTATTAAGCCTGCCGCTTCAAACGGGCACCGGTTTATCCTGGTGGCAATTGATTACTTTACTAAAAGGGTTGAAGCAGAATCATACAAGGCAGTGACTAAGAAAGTTGTGACAGATTTCGTCCGTGACCGTATTGTTTGCCGGTTCGGGGTTCTAGAATCAATCATCACTGATAATGGTTCAAACCTCAATAGCGATCTGATGAAAGCAATGTGTGAGGCATTCAAGATCAAGCACAAGAACTCTACAGCCTACATGCCTCAGATGAATGGAGCTGTAGAGGCAACCAACAAGAACATCAAGAAGATACTAAGGAAGATGATCGAAAGTCACAAGAAATGGCATGAGAAGTTATCATTTGCTTTGCTGGGATATCGCACCACGGTTCACACATCAATCGGGGCAACTCCCTACATGCTAGTGTATGGTACAGAGGCGGTCATTCCCGCCGAGGTAGAGATTCCCTCCCTAAGGATCATACAAGAAGCAGAGTTGGACGACGAAGAATGGGTAAAAGGTCGCTATGAGCAGTTAGCCCTTATAGATGGAAAAAGAATGAATGCAGTTTGCCACGGTCAATTGTATCAGAATAGAATGTCCAGAGCCTTCAACAAGAGAGTTATGCCAAGGAAATTCACACCAGGGCAGCTGGTTTTGAAGAAGATATTCCCGCATCAAGATGAAGCTAAGGGGAAGTTCTCTCCCAACTGGTAAGGTCCGTACATGGTTCACCGGGTTCTAACTGGAGGAGCCCTTATTCTTGAAGAAATTGACGGAGAAGTCTGGCCGAAGCCAATCAACTCAGATGCAGTGAAACGATACTATGTGTAACCATATATGATTTATTTATGATGTAATCTGAACTACGCCTGACCTGATTCCCGTGTAAGAGGGGATACGTAGGCAGCCCTATGGGTTCTGTCACAATTTAATAAAAATCTCATTTCCCCCTATTATTGGAACTAGGGCAGAATTTTGAGGAGGATCCTCAAAATTCCAAAGCTAGTCTTCAGCCACTCATCGCCAGAGATGTCACCTCAGTAAACTGGTGCAGAATTTTGAGGAGGACCCTCAAAATTTCGAAGTTGATTCTTCAGTCATTCAGCGCAGCCGTCAGAAGTGCCAGCCTAGTAAACTGGGGAAGAATTTTGAGGAGGACCCTCAAAATTCCGGAGCAAGAAAGGTTGCAATGCTTTGAACCACGTAGCAGTCATTGGTTCATTTAAACAAAACTATTTTCTACTTACGTTATATTTGTTGAATCATGCATAACTATGACAGTTGCTGTTTAGCAACGCTACCCAATGATACGCAATGCCGGAAGCCACGGGAAAACGAACTAACCTTTCCCCTTTAAAAAACTCACGATTTTCTTTGGATGCAGGAACCCAAGTCACAAAGTTACTAGACATGTTACGCAATCACATTAAACCGTCGCACCTATTCGCATTTGTTGCTCGCGCACAATATTCCCCAGCAGCGGCAATATCACAATTAGTTACCAGCAATCAACTAAGAATCTTTATTACTATCTGCATTATCTGCATTGCATAAGGCTACTTTTCTGCCTTCCGAGACTAAGCGTTGTCTCCATCTGCATTATTTGCATTGCATAAGGCTACCTTCCTGCCTTTTGAGACTAAGCGTTGTCTCCATCTGCATTTCCTGCATTGCATAAGGCTACTTTTCTGCCTTCCGAGACTAAGCGTTGTCTCCATCTGCATTATCTGCATTGCATAAGGCTATCTTTCTGCCTTCCGAGACTAAGCGTTGTCTCCATCTGCATTATCTCATTGCATAAGGCTATCTTTCTGCCTTTCGAGACTAAGCGTTGCCTCTATCCTGCATTATCTGCATAAGGCTACCCTTTCTGCCTTCCGACGTTAAGCTCTACCTCTACTTGCATGGCTCAAATACCGCCACTTTATCTTTCTTGCATGGCTGAAATACCGTCACTTTCATTTACATCTTGAAAATTGGCTGAAATATCACCATTTTACTTATCATATCGGCTGGAATATCGCTGCACTGCATTTAAATTTTTCTATCGGCTGAAATATCGCCATTTTACTTATCATATCGGTTGGAATATCGCCGCACTGCATTTAAATTTTTCTATTGGCTGAAATATCGCCATTTTACTTATCATATCGATTGGAATATCGTCGCAATGCATTTGAATTTTTCAATCGGCTGAAATATCACCATTTTACTTATCATATCGGCTGGAATATCGCCGCACTGCATTTAAATTTTTCTATCGGCTGAAATATCACCATTTTACTTATCATATCGGCTGGAATATCGCTGCACTGTATTTAAATTTTTTTGTCGGCTGAAATATCGCCATTTACGCTTTCGCATCGACTGAAATACCGCCAAATCTTGCATTTCATGGGCTGAAATATCGCCAAACTATCCAAAGGCGTCATCATTCGAAGGCACCATCTTCATAGCCCGAGAACACCATGCCATGGCCTGAGGATCCCACTTTATGTCTTGCACATCATTATTCAAAGGCATCATGGTTCGGAGGCACCATTATCATAGCCCGAGAACTTCATTTCATAGCCTGCGAATCTTTCAATTTTGCGTTTCATGGCCCAGGACATCATGGTCTGAGGACGTCATCCTAACCATCCAAAAACAGCACTTATGGTCCAACGGGAACTTGCATCATGTTTTAATTATGCACAATATACGCCGTATTGCTCATTTGCAGGTACACCGGCTAGCGAACAACCGTCTCAACAGGAGCGATCCCGCTCCAATTCTTTGCAACCTATTCGACTCCAAACACCTTTTCAACCATCGCATCCGTCTTTTCGAATCTCCATCGACACATTCCGTCAATGGTTCCTGAACTACATATGGCCTGATTCCTGTAAAACCAGGGATATGTAGGCAGCTCAGAAGCCAGGGCTCGGTCAGAATTCTTTTCAAACCGCCAATTTGGTCAAAATTGGTCATCTTGTCTTTACCCGACAACTCTTTCATCCTCCTCGGGTAAAGAGGGGCAGTTGTTGATACCTAATTTTTCCCTATGTATTTTTTTATACCCAAAATACTTTCAGAATAGCATATATGTACATATATAAGCACCCCAAAAGGTTTTGACATTTTTAATATTTTCAAAACTAATTTATGACCTATTTTTACACCATAAGACCCAATAATTATTCCCAAAACTTGCCATTTTGGAGAATGATTCATTTTATTCTTGCATTTATATCAAAATATATTTTACATGATTTTTTTCATATTTTTACAAGTTCATTTGGTATTTTAAAAACTAAATTGTATGTAATTGCAATTTTAGCCCACTTTCAGATTTAATAGCATTTTAATTACAAAATCAATCCCAATATTTTTTAAATTAATATTTACATATTATTTATTAACTTAGTGCTTTTAATTTGATTTTAAAACATCTTTTACTATTTTTGTAAAATCAAAAGGGAAAACTGGCTATTTCAATTGTGGCCTCAAGTACTTTCAATTATAGCCTATTTTGAACCCCCAATTGACCACAAATCAGGCCCCAAATTGATGGCCCAATTCAAATCTTACCCCGACCCATTAACTAAACCCGCCCGGTTTTATATTTAATCTTGGCCGTTGATCATTTTGATCAATGGCCCTCCTTCACTCTTTCCTTTTTAATCCCACCAAACCCCTAACCCTATCTCTCATTCCTCTCATGTAGCCGCCTCTGAACCCTCTCCTTCCCTCAAATTCTCTCTGACACTCGAAACCCTAGCCACCTCTGGCGTCTTCTCCGACTAGTTCTCACCGGAGTCCATGGCTTCTCAGGCCATGGACGGCTTGTGCTCACTTCCCTTCACCCCAAATCATGGCTGTTCAGGGTTTTTGAGGTCCAACCGCAAAGATGTCCATTCAGATCTTCCACAGATCTGAGGTCCTATGGCCTCTCCGGCTCCGTTCCGACGTGTTCGAGCTTTAAAAGGCCTAGCTATGGTTCAGACCTGTTCGAGACCAGATCCTTTCCAAGCCTTCTCATTGCTAGGGTTTCTGAGAAACCCAAAAAACTTTTTTGAGGTTCCTTCTTCCTTTATTTTCTTAGATCTGTGTTATACTCGAGGCTTTAAAGCTTTTCCCTAATTTTCTTTCCAAAACTAGTCTGTTTCAATTTAGGTTTTTCAAAATCTTAAAACGATTTTCGTTTATTCTTTTTCTTCTTTCTTTGTGTGAATCTGTCTGTTTATGCCATATTTTATGAGTTTTTGCTTATGTCTTGTATCCTTTCCTTGCATGTCTTCTCCTATTTACTGTTATTACGCATGTGCTTCTATTTGTGCTCTATTATTTCTTCTACTGGTTTCTACAGCATGTTTTAGATGTCTATCTTATGTGTTCCTTTACTATTTTCTTACTGAGTCTTGTTTGCCTTTATCGGACCTGTGTTTGAGTTCTAAACCTATTTCATCTACTGTTCATAAGTTCTATGTCACCAATTTTCTCTGCTGAACTTGCTTGAGTTCTGAGCTTTTCTTAAACCCGTTCTTTATGATTTTTCACTCTATTGCTTCAAACTTGCTATTGTATCTGTGTGCTCTGAAAGAGACCTTGAGTCTGTTTCAGTGATTTGCCTTCTCCTTTCTGTACCCTACTCGAATTGAAACCCTAGGGTTTGGGATTTTTGCGATTTTTGGGTTCTGTGTTGGGACTAGGGTTCTATTTAGGACCCTGGGCTCTCTCAAACTCATGTTGAGTCTATAAACTGAGCTCGAACTTTCCTTTGCTTATGATTTTGAAACTGTCTATGCCAATCTTTTATTTCTTGTTTGACACTTGTGTGCTTATATATAAGGGTTTTTCTTTCTAAAGGGTTTTGCCAACTTGTAATTGATTCCAATTTCCTTTTAATAAGGCTTGATTGATAACTTTTCCTCACCCTTTTTCTGACTAAGTTCATTCGAACAAAGCTTTCAATCTACTGGTTGTTTGATTGATCTACTTGCCTTATTTCCCACAAATCATGTACCATAGGATTCTTGCTTTAAATAAACTCTGTGTATTTACCTGTGCTATGATACTTTGGAAAGATTTTTGATTGTTTCTCTTTCCTTAATTATCCCATGCCCGTTTGAAAGTAAATCCCTTAACCAAAGGGAAATCCTATGTGATTGATTGAAAACTATTTTCTTACCTTTTTTCTTACTTTCTTCTGCACTATAAAAAGGGGACTACTCTTTTTGCTCTTGGACACTTGAGACTTCAGAATTAAAAAAAAACACATTACAGACCTCAGAAACACTTCTCACAACTACACACGACACAATTGCAATACTTTCTCTACTTCTAATACTGAGCACTCTGCTCCTCTTCTCTTTTACTGTCTGAAACATTCTTGAGTTCCTTTGAACTCTCAAGTATTTGCTGAAGAACTTGAGTTTGCTCCTGCTGACTTCTGGTTGTTTACTTGCTCTTATTGTCCTGTTATTCTAGTGATTGCAGCTGGTATGTCACTCTTAATTAAATACTGCCCCTCCACTATGTGATTATTTTACTCCTAGCCTGTTATGCTTTCTTGCATTATGCATCTACATCCTCATCTGTTATGCTATCTTTCTTTATGTTTCTGCACCCTTAGTCTGCTATGCTTTCTTTCTTTCCTTGTGTTTCAGTAAATGCTTCTCTATGTGAGTCCCTTCCTTTTAACCCCTTTGTATGAGAGTATAGTTCCAGTCATGGCAGCATCATATTATTGCTGCTCATGACTTTGAACTAAGTTCTTTTGAACCCTTACTCAAACCAATTCCCACTCCCCTTTCCCCTTTAGGTGCTGAGCCTTGACTCAAGTCTGGTGGTGTCTTAATCACCATCCACACTTAGGTCTGACCTCTAAGGATTGCTCTTAATTTGTTTGGACCAAGAACCTGGTCAGGGGTGTGCCAGTCTACACCCATGGCTGGGCATGACCACCATTTGCTATGGTTCCCTAATCCCTCTCTCACTTTGCACTTATTCCTAGTTCTAAGTTCTTCCCCCCTTTGGTAAGCCATGTTTTGGGAATTGTTATCCAGAGTGCAAGCACTGCCTGGAGCCCTTGAGGCTCCTTGGAATTCTGAAACACTTTGGATAAGAGAAGGCTTTGGAAATCTGGATCCCGGAGTTGGTTAAACGCATGTTATTGGACATCAATATTGAATTAGGCTGCTTGGATCCAGCTGTTAGCTTTTGATGTATCTTTAATTTCCAGTTTGATTTATTGGGTTTGTAATAATCTTTGTATGAAACTTGGTGAATATAGTAAAAGGGTGTGGGAGGGGTTTTTACTTTCTTGCATCAATAAAGGGTAGATATCATGACTTTAGGACTTTAATTTTCTTACTAGAAATCCTGCCTATAGGATTGTCCAATATTTCTAATTCAAAGTCACCATAGATACCATGCCTATAGGTTTTAACATTTAATTATGCTGCAAGTCATCTAGAAATTCTACCAATAAGGTTTAATGTTTAATCATATTGCAAATCACTAGAGATCTTGCCTATAGGACTTAACGTTCATGTAATCAATGCATATAGAAATCATGCCTATAAGGAATGCATGTGCATTAGGAAAACGGTAGGGTTAATTAACACAATCATCTTTTACAAGTTCAATAACAGGCTTTAAAAAATAAAAAATAGATATCATGCCTATAGGACTTTACATCAAACTCGACTAATTCGTTTTAAGCAATAAGAGTCTGTTAATTGGTCTTTAAACGTCTTAATCCAATAACGTTTTCAAAAGCCCCAATCTTTTAATAAAACCCTGTGAACCAGTATACTTTTAATTTTTTCAAATCTGCATCTCTTTCTGAAACAGTTTCTTTCTAAACATTCTGCCTAAACGTTTTACTCAGTCCCTGAAACTGTCTTTTAAAACAGTTCTGCTGCTTACTTTTCCTTAGATATTTCTGTCTCTGAAACTCTTTCGCAACCATTTCTGTGTTTTATGCTCGAACAATCTGATGATTCTTTTACTCATTTCTCNACCCGCTACTTAATTTTTAATTTTTAAATACCAAACCAGTATGTGTAAAGGCATGCCAAACTATATGTTATCTGATTAATGGGGTTTATGTGAGCCTTGCCTATTTGTTTGTTCATTCCCCCTACTTGTTACTTGCTTTTTGAATGTCGATTAGATTTTTTGTCCTTTAAACTCCATAAAGGCCCCATCCCTTTCTCCCCCTTTTAGGATTAGATGTCCTAATACCCCGGGACTGATAGTTTGGGACGGGTAATAGCATGCAATAGGAAAACGATACCATTCCGCGCTCCAATACGTTAACGGGGTGGGAAGGGTAGACATGGAGATGATGGTTACACAATAACACTATGCGTACAATCAGGTGCCGGTGTTGTGAGAATGATCCATGTAATATATAAACCTAGAATCCCCCTTTCCCCTTTATTAGTTTAATAATTTTTTCAGAATTTTTAAAAGTTGTCCAGTCTTGAACTTCCGTTCCTTGTACTTCTTTTAAGTTACTTGTAGCAATTATTTAACCCTTTTCCTTTACTTGTGTATCTCTTCTTTAATCACAAAACTATTTCCTTCCAAATTTCAACACTTCTAAATCCTTTTCACATCCTTATTTGTAACCGTTTCCCATGTTTGCAATGCTTGTTTGTTTATTTGTTTGCTTGCATTTAAAGTTACAATTGTAGCATGGCTGGGAACCACACTAGTGGATCTTGAGGGGTGCCTAACACCTTTCCCTCGAGATAATTTCAAGCCTTTACCCAAACTCTGGTTTTTTATCTTTATTTCTTTTAAAGTGTCCTAATGCATTATAATCATTAGGTGGCGACTCTCCAAACTCTCAAAACACAATTCCCGAAGTGGGAAAAAAGTTGTCCTCCCAAATGTCGTGAACCCGATTTCGCTCTTTAGGAAAAAGGGGGCGTCGACACTAAACACATCTCAAAAATATGAAAAGAAAGTGCAATACTGTAACTAGACCAATATAATGGATAAATAACCATGACACTAATAAAAATGACTATGGATTGAATCTAAGATTTCAAAAGAAAAGACGATAACAATAAATAAACTCTTCGCCCACACAAACAAGTGCGGGGTTCACCAGGAACTATTAACTAGTATACTCTAATTAACAAAATCCTCACTTGCGTAAATTGCCATCTCTGTAAAAAAAAATAGCAGGGAGTAAGTCGCTAGTCAGTGAGTAATAACACTTAGCCACAATTATTTTTAATTGGGGACAGGTCAGAAACAAGCTAGTATATTAAATAGAAAATTTCATAAGAATGCCTTTTCAGAAACAATAACGAATAATCAGTCTCATCATGTGTTTCATGTAATATAAATCAATTGACAATTCGATAATAAGCTCGGTAAACACTGTGTAATATCAATATCCATGTTTGGGAGGTTTTAAGAAAGGATCATGTAATTCGTATCATTGTGTGGATCCCTTCGTAAAAGGAGTCAAATATAAATGTAGGTCCCTGCTCGAGGGAAAAATGTAACTGTTGCTAGTTCTACCTTCTCACTAGAGAGAGCTATAACTATAATCAATAATCTGTAAATACAAGCTGCACTAGATCTATCGAACTCGCTGTTAGCTACGAGATCTTTCAAAGTCTCCTCCGATTTATAATTTTCTTTGTAAATAGTACATATTCATATGAAAGCATGTTAAAAATAATACTGGGCATTTCAATTCTTATCAAATCATGAAATCCCATTCCGGTAACGGTAAATGTAATCATATCTCAAGTAATAGTAAAATATGTCTAGTAAGAGTGTGAACATTTTAGATCACTGTAAACATCTCAAGCAAACTGTTCGGTACCATATCGAGTAAATGACTTGTCCCACATGCAATTTCAAACATTCTATAATACATATTATTTTCAAAATAATGTATAAATCATGCAGATTATGAAAACAAAAATTGCGCTAAGATTACTACTCACAATACTCGCGCCGAAATATTGAATTTGTCTATGCGAGCACTTTGTTCGACTTCTTCAACTACTATATCATTACAAAGCTAATCTATGTATCAAGACCATAAGTACTGGTATATTCAGTTAAATTTGGTCAAATTTAATCGATTCTCATGAGCTAATTCCTTAGAGTCTGATAACTATTTTTTTTTTTATTTACCTAATGTAAGAATATGTGAATGAAAAAGGAGATAACCTATTTCTATGTTTGTCCTTATATTGATGATAGTACTATCTTTAGGACATAAAGTTTTCTTTCTTATTTGAAAAAAGAATATACTTTGCTGCAAAATTTCATATCTTCTCCTCTGGAATTAATGAATACAAGTACTCTGCGACAAGTACCATTTCCATAGAAACTCCTGTCGCGCCCCCTTTTTCTCTCGAAATCGGGTTTTTGATATTTGGGGCGGGGGACAACTCATTCCTTAAGAATTGGGTTTGATTTGAAGAGTCGCCACCTAATGATTAAGGTGCATTAGGACACCAATAGGGTTTTAACTCTAATTTTGTTTGAATAACCAGAGATTGGGTGAGGGCTTGAAGTTATCCCAAGGCGAAGGTGTTAGGCACCCTCAGAATCCACTAGTGTGGTTCCCGGCCAGACTATTATTGTGAATTTGAGTACAATTAGCATATAGACAAGTAGGGCTCAAATAAGAGCGGATTTCATCATATAAAGGTTTACAAACAAATAAAGTTGGAAAGGACTAAAAGAAAGCAGATATTTTCTTAAAGGAAAGAGTTTGAAATTCTTTTAAAAGATACAAGAAAGAAGGAAAAGGGGTCCTAGGTTTATTAACAATATGGATCACCCCACACAATGCCCGGTAATCATTCCTCAATGAGGGGCTACGCGTGGCATTATCGCGTGGTCATCATATCCATATCTACCCTTCTAAACCCATTAAGGTATTAAAGCGCGTAATGGTCTCGTTTACTTATTGCATGCTATTACCCATCCCAATCCTATCAGTTCTGGAGGCATTTAGGACTACTAATCCTAAAGGGGAGGGATATTAGGCTTATTTATGGTTTTAAAGGTAAAATTCTAAGGCGACATACAAGAACATGTACAGCAAATTGAAGGAAAGCATATAACAAATAAAAAGGCTCAGATATACCTCCTTTAAACAAAGAAAGCACGCGGTTAGCATGACTTACACATACTAATTAAGGTCTGATTAAGAATTAAACATGCGAGAACTTAAAGGTTGAGGCAGACTGATTTATTACATAATTCATATAGGAAACCCGACTCAGGCTTGCCTGCTGGTTGTAGCTAATAATGCAGTTTCAGTTTGTAATAATTTTTTTTTACCCTAAGGCTTGCCTAAGTGTAACAAGGATCCTATAGGCATGGTATCTACTGAATTCAGAAAGAAATGAAATAAACTGAATACATACTGATTAAGAAAGGTTGTGGAGTGTGGCAGTGATCATTTGTGGAGTTCTAGAGTTCCGGGATGAGCAGTGAGGTGTTATTTAAGGTATGGAAGGTATTGCATTGGTGGTGAGGAATGGTATGGTTTTGTTGCTTTGGGCTATTTTATGGAGGTACAGAATTCTGAGTATTTGGGAAAGTTACCTCTGGAGTGGTGAGGGAAAATGACAGATTTGCCAGATTTCGGACTTGATCAAGTTCTTCCTAAAATTTCAACACCTTTTGCTCCAGTTGGGAGGCATTTTCTTTGGGGACCAGAGTTCCGTGACCATGGGTGACCTCTACCTGTTCTGTTGAGTTCTCCTTTCCGGCATTGTTCAAATCTTCCATTTTCCCTTTATTCTTGTGTCTGACAGGACTGAGAGGAGGAGTAGGTGGAAGGCCCCTGAATCTCGTAAAATATGATGATGTTGTCAGAGTTCACGAATTAACCTTTGGGGAGGGGAATAATCAATAAAAAATGAAACAAAAGGTAACCAAGTTAGTGAGGTTCATGGAAAATCTATGCAATATTTAAACACATAATGCGAAAATATAAAGCGTGTCCTAATTTGGGAGCCTCGTTGTGTCCGAGGTAGGCCTAGCGACAAGTTGATTTGGAGAACTTGGAATGCTAAATGCCTCATTTCATTGATAGAAAAATAAGACGAATCCCAAATCGACACTAAATAACAAAAAAATAAAGTCACTAATGGCCATTGGCCTTATTACATTTTAAATACTGAAAAGATAAAGTCCTATCTACTTGGTCCTTGAAGGAATTCCCCGGACTCGGCATCCTTGGCTCCGTCGAACAACTTCCCCTGCTAGCGAAGTCCCTGCAGCAGGTAGGCTCTGGCTAGATGTCCGCTTTCGTTACCCTTAGCATTCTGACAGTACTTGACCCTTTTAAGGAAACTTCCTTCAAGCTCCACTATGCCTCGCTCCAGGTATCCTAGTCGCTTGTTGGCATTGACGGCGATGTCCTTCCATTCCTCAATTAGCTTTGGATTGGCTTCTTGTATCTCACAGTGCTCACTTTCATATTCCCGGATTCTCTTGTGCAGCTGACTGTATTTAACCCGTGCCTCGGCCTTTTCATCTATGATCTTGTGACCTCGAACGAACCTAGGCTGACCCAGATCATCATGATTATCCTCCAACCAGCCTGAATAGTAAGGAGTACAACCGGCGTGGTATCGATATGGTTTGATGGTATACCTTCCCATGACGATCTTGCAGTGCCACATATGCTGAGCTTGGCACTTGTAAGGGCTATCATCATCATGGAAGTAACTCATCTTATCGACTCTGGGTACATCCTGCTTCCTACTAGCTTGCCTCATAACTCAGAGAGGGACGTAAAGGTACGTTTCTCTCAAACCGATCAATATCAGAAAAGGTGCATCTCGGGATCGGGCGATGAATTCTCTAGTTGGAAACCATTCGAACATCCATTATGCTTGCTCCTCGGTCAGATTATCAAATAACTCTAACCATCCTTTGGCATCCTCTGGCTGAGCAAACATATCAGGGATATAATTCATTCACTTTGGGTGATGGAAAGCGATATAATCTTCCCAGTCCCTTCGTTGAATCTCTTGTCGGTATTCACCCTTTTGTAGATGCTCCATGAGCCACAGCTGAAGTAGCAAATTGTAACCCTCGAAATGACTAGCTCCTCGTTGACATTTATCTAGGGCCCGGTATATTTCTGTGCCAATCATGGGAACAATGCTGAATGGTTGCCCTCCAATTCCTTCCATTAAAGTTTTAGTGACCATGGCTAGTCGGGTGTGGATTCTTTCCTTCTTCATTGGAAACACAATCATCCCCAAAAAACAGAACATGAATACAAAAACCCTTTGATGAATATGACCCAGTGAGGTAATGGCAAACTCATCAGGATAGGTACGGTAGGATTTGCTGTGACCGTACCTCTCGTACAAATAATCGAAAGAGATATAGGATTCTTTGAGGCATGTCAGTTCTAGATTCTTCTTTAGACCCATCATTTTGAGGAAACCTCTACCTTTGCGGTTCTCGGGCATTAATAGACCTGGAGTCTCTCATACTAAGCCAGCTAGTCCTCATATTTCTTCTAGCAAAGGTGTCATTTCAATCTCCCCGAAGCGGAAGACGAACCTCTCACAATCCTAAAAGGGAGTAGCAGCTTCAATGATCTTGTTGTTAGGTTGGATTTCCAGGAGGGTGGTAGATTCCCTAAATATTTTCAGACAAAAGTCTGGTCACTGGAATGAAGATCTTTCCACCAGCTTAGCAGTCTCGGGTGGATGTTGGTAACTATGCCGAATTTGGGGATTTCGTGCCTCATTATCTGCAAGAAAATAAGGTTAGGCCTTTTCCCCCACCGGACTCGACTATTTAACATCAATGATTGACATAAAAACATTTAGTTCTCCAAATAAATGCACAAAACGTGATAATGCCCGTTTGGGTTTCAGGGAAACCCAGTGGACTTTGGACAATGCTATCTTAAAGAGTCATTATAAGAACAACATAACTGACTCGGCTAGGTTTGACCATGATGCATGCACATTTTAAATAGAGTGAGGTTTCTATAGGGTTTTAGACTGGTACCCTTGAGCGGACAACTCAAGGGGAAAAGGTGCAAAATCGTCGACTACACCGTTGATCGACTAGTTTTACCGCAAATATGATTTTTCGGATTTAGGGGGTGATAATATCGGAAGAGTGCAACTACTCATTATAAGCGTTGCTATAGGATTGGTTTGGCACGAGTGGAATATGGTGTTGAGCATGATTATGCAATAATTAAGGGCATGTTATCATGTATTTGCACATTTAAGAAAGCAGTAAATACAACAATTTCATAATTTAAAGTGGCAATGAAGGAAAGCAGTAAAAGAAAGAAAACAAAAGGACAAGCCAGTTTTTCAATTGAAAAGAAAAGCGAATGGTTAAAGAAAAATAAACAAATAATTGTGCATAAAGAAGCATGAATTCACAACAAAGGTCTGAAATGGTAAAGGCCTAAAAAGTCCCCAGTAGAGTCGCCATGCTATGGCACCTTCGTTTTCTCTCGAAATCGGGTTTATGACATTTGGAAGGACAACTCATTCCTTTTAGGAATTGGGTTTGATTTGAAGAATCACCACCTAATGATTAAGGTGCATTAGGACACCAATAGAGTTTAACTCTAAGTTTGTTTGAATAACCAGAGATTGGTTAAGACTTGAAATTATCCCAAGGGGAAAGTGTTAGGCACCCCTCAGAATCCACTGTTGATACCCAATTTTCCCCCTGTGTATTTTATACCCAAAATAACTTCAAAATAGTATGTGTATGCATATATAAGCATGCCCACGAGTTTTGGTATTTTCCCCAAAATTTTAAGAGTTTTAAAATCAATTTATTGTCTATTTTAACAATACAAAATCCAAATATTATTTCCAAAATTATTATTTTGGTGAATAATTTATTTCCATCCTCATATTTACACCAAAATATATTTAAGGTGATTTTTGCATATTTTTACAAATTTATTTGATATTTTTAGCTAAATTTGCATGAAATTGCAATTATAGCCTATATTACGATTAATAGCATTTTGCAATTATAAAATTATTCCCAGTATTTTTAGATTAAGGTTTATATATTATTAACTAGTTCAGTGCTTTTAATTTGTTTTTAAAATTATTTTAACTATTTTATAAAAATTAAAAGTCGAGAAATTAGCTATTTAACACAAAGCCCATTATCATTTCAATTTTAGCCCAAAATTAAAACCCAATCCCACCCTAATTAAACAACCCAATTTCAAGTTCTAACCCAAACCCATGACATGTTTTCAGACCCGCCTGGCTCCTCCTTTAATCTTGGCCGTTGATCATTTTGATCAACGGTCATGATCCGTTCTTTCCTTTTTTTAATTCACATACCCCCTTAACCCTAATTCATTCTATCAGTTGTGCCGCCTTTGAACTCCCATCACCTCCCAAATCCTCTCTTGCCCTCCTCGAAACCTTAGCTGATTTACACCTACTTCTGGCATATTTCCACCGGAATCCATGTCACTCCTGACCATGGATAGCCTGTGGTCACTCTCTCTCACTATTGAACCTAAGTTATTCGAAGTTTGAAGGCCGACTTCAATGGCCCCTTTAGATCTGTCTCATATCTGCAAGATCTATGGCCTCTCCGGCCATTCTCCGGCCATTCTCCGGCGAGTTCGAGCAATATGAGTCTCTTCGACTCAAGATCTGACCTTCCTCAAGACCTTCACATTCCAGGGTCTTCTCTGCCATTTTAAAGCCTTCTAAGGTTCTATACGTGCTTATTTATTTCAGATCTATCACATGCTTGGTCTTACTTGATATTTCAAGGGTTTTTCCCAAATTTCCTTTTTCAAAACCATTCGAATTCGATTTTTAGGGTTTCTGGAAAAAGTTTTCTATAAATGTTTTTTGACTTTTAGTTCTCTCTTTTTGTGTGTTTATGCTCGTATGTTTATTTTTATTATGCTCGAGTTTGTTCTCTTATTTCTTTTCTAATTATGCAAGAATTTCTTTTTCTGTTCTTTGCTCACATGTTAACTTGGTTTGTTGTTCCTCACTCTTTGCTATATCTGTTTAATTCTGTGCTTTTTGATTTTGTTTCACCATACTGAGTTTTGTTGATATTCCTGCTAAGCATGTTCTTGCCTGCTTTTGTTTCAAAACGCGTAGCTTCTCTTTCTTCTACATTTGTTTATGTATGTGTGCCTCTCTCAATGACCTTGATGGCTCACCTCTTATTCTATTTGAAGCCTTAATGATTTGGGGATCTTCTTTGATAAGTGATATTAGGGTTCCACTTTGGGGACCCTAGGTTTGCAAATTCATTATGAGCCTGCCATCAAACTTGAATCCTTCTGTTTGTGAATCTGGAATTTATAGTGTTAAACTCTTTTCTAGGACTCTTTTGTTTGATTCAGGTGCTTTATATATAAGAAAAACTACCGTTTCAAAAGGTTTCACCAACCAAGAATTGATTTTGAAATCCCTTTAATCATGCTAGTGATTCATCACTGATTTCTTTCGATTGAACCCTTTTTTACCCTACTGGCTGTTTATTTTGATCCTTTTGTGATGTTTTCCTTAAATACTTGGTCTTGTGTATCTCTTCTGTGATTCTGTACCAACGTTTGAATTATTCTTTCCTTAATTACTTGAAGTTCTTTGTGATTACAATTGGATCCGGGATTCTTTTGACTAATTTTCAAACTGGTACCTTATTTTTACTTTATAAAGAACACTACTATTCCATCTTTCCTTAATTACCAACTATGTACTTGAACCTATTTGTGCACTACATGGTTTCCTTACCTAAATAAAGCCCTGGTAAACTGATTTTCCCTCATTCCATCTCAATTAGTCGTTTGACCTAGACCCCCTAATTAAAGGAGTCTAGTTGTCTTAATTGATACTAATTGATTAGTTTCTATATTTGTGCACTCTTTGCCTACCTTACTCGTTTTCAAAATAATATAAGGACCTAGTCCTCCCTCTTTCTATCATCAGTCAATTCTCTCATAATCAGACAACAACAACAACAACAACAACCCCCCAGTATAATTCCACTTAGTGGGGTCTGGAGAGGGTAGTGTGTACGTAGACCTTACCCCTACCCTAGGGTAGAGAGGCTGTTTCCAAATAGACCCCCGACATCCTTCCCTCCAAGAACTTCCCACCTTGTTCTTGGGGAGACTCGAACTCATAACCTCTTGGTTGGAAGTGGGGTTTCTCTCATAATAAAAAACACATGAAATTACACCACTCACATACTGAACTCACTTTTGGGCAATACTATTTTCTAATCCTGCTTTACTTGAGATCTTTTGGAACTGCTGTTTGCAATTTGGCTTTTTCAAGGCTACTTTTGCTTACTTATTTTCTTTGAAACTAGTATGTCCTTTGTTTAAATATTCTGCTTCACCCCCTATGTGTTTACTTTATAGCTTCAGGCTTCTTGTTTACTTTATTGCTTATATGCTGTAATTTGTGCTTCATATCTCCTTTCTTTGCTTCTGTTTCTGTTATGAATCCTCTACCTCTATTCCCTTCTATGTGTTGAGTTAAGCTCTTGGCCTGATAGTATCCTAATTACTGTCCAGGCCTTGTCTTGATCCACAATGGATCATAACTTTCAATGCTTGACTAGCAGGCTGGTCAGGGGTGTGCCAGCATCCTAATTGCTAGCATGACCACTAGCTTGCCCTGTCTTTCCATGATTTCCTTCCCTTTTGTGCACTTACACCTATTCCTAGAATATTAAGTTTTGCCCCTCTATTATGAGCCTTGCTTTGGGACCTTGAGTTCCCTCTGAACTTGGACATCTAAGAGCTGCCTTTCCACACTATACTATGTTCTTGATTCTGAAATGTTTTAGGGTGTAAGCAGTGCCCGGAGTTCCTATGAGACTCTTGGGAACTTTGACACACTCCAAATATGAGAAAGTCTTTTGGAAATCTGATCTTGGAAGTTGGTTTATCTCATATTGTTTGACTTTGAGTCTGAATTAGGCTGATTAGATGTATCTGTAACCGCTGATGTAATTTTTACTTTCTTTCTGATTCATTCGGTATGTAATAATAGTGTAATAACTATTGGGATGGATAGTGGAAAGGGATGGGGAATGAATGCATATAAAGGGTAGAAAACATGCCTATAGGGTTTTTTATAATTCTGCATTTTCGCTTAGATAACCTGCCTATAGGGTCTTTCATAGTTCTGCATTTTCGCGCTTAGAGAACATGCCTATAGGGTCTTCATAATTGTGCACTTCAGCATCTAGAAAGCATGCCTATAAGTTTTTCTGTACTTCTGCATATATACGCCACTAGGCAAAAAACTTTAGGATTAATAATAATCAATCCATTTAGAGATCATGTTTATAGGACTCGTGCAACTATTAAAATCAACGACACGTAGAGACCATGCCTATAGGACTAAATTAACTGAATTAGTTTTGTTTTGGAATCCAAAATCAGTCCTAAAATATGCACGTCCCTTTCTAGAATCAGTAAACATTTCCTTAAAATTAGTATACTCCTACATTGTTAGATATCCTACCTATAAGTTTCACCTAGGCAAGCCAGTAGGTAATTGATTAACTATATTAGTTTTGATAGCTACATCTAGTCAAGGCTAATTCGGACTCCTCATCTGGAAAATATGTGATAACTCACCTGTCCTACACTTTGCTTAATTAAAGACCTAATCAGTATTTGTAAGCCATGCTAAATAATTTGCTACTTTGAATGAGGAGGCCTACTTGAGCCTTAATTGCTATGTGTTTCCCTTTTACATGATATATGTTATTGCATGTCGCCTAGCTTTTTATCCTTTTGAACTTCTGAAAAGCCCCAACTCCCTCCTCTTTAGGATTAGTAGTCTCACTGCCTCCGAGACTGATAAGATTGGGGCGGGTAATAGCATGCGATAAGTAACGATACCATTCCACGCTTTAATACCTTAACGGGGTGGGAAGGGTAGACATGGAGATGATGATCATGCGATAACACCATGCGTTTGATTGGCTATCGGTGTTGTGTGAATGATCCATGTATTTTACAAAGCTAGGACCCCCTCCCTTTATGTAATTGTTTTAGATTGTCAATTTTCAGTTTTTTTTAAAAATTCTGCATTTTGTTTCAGTCATTAAAATTTCTCCTTTAATTTGTGCACTGCCATCTTATTCTACAATTTTTTTTTCTGTTCACCCACATCCGTGTCTGATTATTTATATTCATTTTTTTGCACTTCGACATTCTTTTAAATAACTAGGAAATCACCTAGTCCCTAATTTTAGCATGTTTAGTAACCATTATACATATCTACTTGAGGTCTTTATGTGAAATTGTCTCGTATGCTTACTTGCTTTAAAGTCATAATTGTAGCATGGCCGGGAACCACACTAGTGGATCTTGGGGGGGTGCCTAACACCTTCCCCCGAGATAATTTCTAGCCCTTACCCAAACTCTGGTTTTCCAACTCAAACCCTTCTTAGTATCCTAATGCACTTAATCATTAGGTGGAAAATCTTCAAACTCCAAACCCAATTCCCAAAAGGAAATGAGTTGTCCCCCCAAATGTCATAAACCCGATTTCGCCTTTAAAAAGGAAGAAGGGGGCCTTGACAGCATGTCGACTCTGCTGGGGACTTCTTTAGGCTTTTACTATTTTATGTTATTTGTGACTTTATTGCTTTATTTAATGTCTTTATCTCTCTTCTACTTCAAAACTGACTTGGCTCTTTTTTTTCTTTCCTTTAATGTTTTTACCGCTTTCCTTCAATACTGTTGTAGTTAATGCAAATATTGTAATCATTATTTTTATGAACGTGCAAATACATGACAACTTGTTTCATCCTTGTAATTGCATCTTCAACATCATATTCCACTCGTGCCAAACAAATACCATAGCAACGCTTATAATGAGTTGTTGTGACCTTCCGATATTATCACCCCCTAAATTTGGCAAAAGCATATTTGCGATAAAACCAGTCGATCAGCGGTGCAGTCAACGGTTCCTTGCCTTTCCCTCTTGAGTTGTTCGCTCAAGGGTACCAGTCTAATACCCTATAGAAACCTTATTTTGTTTAAACTATGCATGCATCATGGTTAAAACCTAGCCGAGTCAGTTATGTTGTCCACATAATGATTCTCTAAGACAGCCTTGTCCAAAGTCCACTGGGTTTCCTTGGAACCCAAACGGACGCCACCATATTCTGTGCATTTATTTGGAGAACTGAATTATGTTTATGCTAATTATTGGTTTAAATAGTCGAGTTCGGCGGGGGTAAGGGTCTAATACTTTGTCTTGCAGAAATATGAGGCACGAAGTCCCAAGATTCGGCATGGTCACCAACAGATACTTGGAGCATAGTGGAGTTGGAAAGGAAATTAATCAAGAGGATCGAGGACTGCCAGAATAGCGAAGAAAACGAAGGAAGACACTTGGCGAGAACCTACTTGATGCTGGGACTGCGTGAGCTAGTGAAGCTGTTCGATGGAGCTAAAGATGCAGAGTCTGGGGAAGGTCCCTCTGGGACCAAGTAGTTCGGAGTTGTTTCTTTCCTTTAATGTAATAAGGCCAATGGTCATTAGTAACATTTTATTTTCCGCAATTTTAGCGTTGTTTTGGGATTCGTCTTATTCTTATCAATCAAATGAGGCATTTATCATTATAAGTTCTCCAAATCAACTTGTAGCTAGGCCTACCTCGGGAACAACGGGGCACTCAAATTAGGACACGATTTATATTCTTGCACTATGTGTTTAAATACTACAGTGTTTTCTTCTCACAACCCTTACTAACTTGTTACCTTTTTGTTGTATTTTTTGTTTATTCCCCTCCCCAAAGGTTAGTTCGTGCACTCTGGCATCATCATCCTACTCCATAAGATCCATGGGCCCTCCACCTCCTCCTCCTCCGAGTCCTATCAGAAACAAGAATAAGGCAAAAATAAAAGACTTGAGCAACATCAAAAAGGAGAACTCGGGTGAACGGGTAGAGATTACTCAGGGTATTCAGGTTTCCAAGGAAAATGCCGTCCAACTTGAGCAAAAGTTGTTGAAAGTTCAGGAAGAACTGGACCTAGTTCAGAACTTGGCAAACTTATCATTTTCCCTCACTACCCCGGAAGTCAACTTTCCCAATGCTCAAAATCCTACACCTCCACAAAACATCCCGAAACCACAAAACCAACCCGGTCCCCATTACCACTGCAACACATGCCACACTTCGAACAACACCCCACTACTCATTCCTGAACCACTAAACTCCATAAATGATCATCCCCACAACACCCCCATCTATGTGGAAACCATACCACACTATACTCAACCTATTTCAAGCACACCAGAGTCCAATGACAAAGACTCTCTTATCAGGAACCTGGCCGCAGAACTCAAGAAGCTGACTAGCCGAGTCCAGGGTATTGAAGGGAACAAAGGTATCGAGAGACTGAACTACGAGGACATTTGTATTCATCCAGATGTCGAACTACCCGAGGGGTACAAATGTCACTACCCAAAATCCACTAAGGGTCGTGGTGGCGCCAGACACCACTGTCAGGCAAGCTAACCAAAATACTCAATCAAATTCCCATTTTTTTGTATTGTCAAAATCATTTTTCTTTACACATTAAATAACAAATAATAGAGCTAACGGAAACAACCGCAAAATCTTTAACAAACTTAACATTTAATAATATAAAAATCCTCCTAGAACTCGGTGTCACAAGTGCATGAGCATCTACTGACGAGGAAATAAAATACCACATCCGTCCGGAATATAGTGGACGGGAAGTAAATACAGTATACTGGAAGGGACTGTACTAGCTACGGCCGTCTCGAATAATGCAGCTCACCTAGTCCCAGAATCATCCGTGCTGCTACGCCCAGTAGGCCGCTAGAGTTACATATACCCGTGCAACAAAAATGCACAAAAGTGTAGTATGAGTACGTAAACAACGTGTACTCAATGAGTATCCCATCTAATCTCGAAGAAGTAGTGACGAGAGGTCAACTTCAACTCTTGCTAGAGGTCAGATAATAATATACTAAAAATGTGAGGAAATCATGAATTTATATAGTAGTTCTAACTCACGAAGCCGAAAAACAGGTAAACACCTTTAAAAAATGATAAAGGATTTTCAAGGTTTACTTTTCATTATCTTATCAATTTATATCAAGCCATGAAAGGCTATATCAACATTAAAAATTCTCAGGAAACAATATATATCATGCGCAAATCATGCCGAGGTCGACAGCCCGCTCCAACAGATATGTAAATTGTGCACTACTGAGGTCGAACGGCTCGAACCATAGATGCATCTATTACCCCGCTTGCGAACTATCCATGCGACACGATCAACATAAAATAAACAATTACCCTGCTTGCGAATTAATCATGCGACGTAGGTTCACATAAAAATACATGCTCAAATAGCCAATTAAGGATTTATCAGGGAACATTTGTCCAATTAAAAGCTAGTCCTCTTTTAACAATTTAAGAAATTGAAGTTTAATCCTTTTTGAAATTTATTTACTAATTCAATGCGATCTAAGCAATCTAAGCTGTCAATGAGCTTACAATTAATCCAAGTATAGTTTGTTTTTGGGTCCTAACTACCCGGACAATAGCATAATAGTAGCTACGCACAGACTCTCGTCACCTCGTGCGTACGTAACCCCCACAAATAGGAGCACATAATTAATTATTTCACCTATGGGGACAATTACCTCTTACAAGGATAGAAAGGAGATTCACCTCGCTCCGAAGGTCCATGACCGGCATTCCACGCCCCTTTCGAAGACTCAAATTGATGTACAACGCTCTAAAACTAGCCAATAATTATGTAAATCCAGTAATATATTCTAAGGTACTCATTATAATCCAATTTATAGCAATTCCTAACCCCGATTGAAAAGTTGACAAAAATGCCCTCTGGCCCACGTGCCCGGAATTCGAAATTTTTTTGAAGATAAAGATTATCCATGAACTCACTAACTCAATTATATTATTTTCTCTTAATTTCATCCCCAAAATTGTGGCTAAATTACAAGATTACAAATTTTCTAGGTTTTCCACCAAAACCTCAAATTTAACTAATTTAAATGCTCAAATCCATACTTAGTTGATGTATTTAACTCAAAATAGGTGGGAGTGACTTACCTTGATGATGATGAAAAATCCCCTCTTGAAGCTCCCCAAAAATCGCCCAAGCCATGAAAATATGAGAGAAAATGGCCAAATCTCGATTTTAAAACCACCCCTCTGCTTCCAGCTACTTCCGCTTTTGCGGAAGAAATTCCGCTTCAGCGGTCCTTGAGCCGCTTCTGCAGCTTCCACTAGGCCGCCTATTTTTGCTTCTGCGTTCCCCTTCCCGCAGATGCAGTCCCGCTTTTGCGGAAGCGGTTCACGAGCCCCTGGCAAAATTTGCTTATGCGATGCCTCTACCGCAGGTGCGGTCCCGCATCTTCGGAAATATGACCGCATTTGCGGTCCTTTCTCTTCTAGCCCAAAATTGCTTTTGCTGTTGAAGTGTCGCATCTGCGGTACTGCATCTGTGATCCAAAAATCACAGATGTGGTTATGACAGCAACCAGCAAGCCTCAACCTTCCAAAATTTCCATTTTAGATCCGTTAACCATCCGGAATCCATCCGAGGCCCCCGAGACCCCAACCAATCATACCAACCAGTCCCAAAATACATTACGAACTTGCTCGAGGCCTCAAATCACATCAAACAACACGAAAATCATGAATTACACCCCAAATCAAGCTTTATGAAGTTTAGAACTTCAGACTTCTACTTTCGATGCTTAAACATATCAAATCACGTCCGATTGACCTCAAATTTTGCACACGAGTCATATTCGACATTACAGACCTACTCAAACTTTCGAAATCAGGTTCTGACCCTAATATCAAAAAGTCCACTTCCGGTCAAATTTCTCAAAAGCCTTCAAATTTCTATCTTTAGCCAAATGGCTCCAAAATGACCTAAGAACCTCCGAATTCACTATTGATCGTGCTCCCAACTCCAGAATCATCATACAGAGCTACTCCTAGACTCAGAATCCCAAACGGACATCGATATCGCTGAAATGCACTTCAACACAAACTTATGAAATTTCTTTCAAAATGCTACTTTCGACAATAGGCGCCAAAACGCTCCTGGGTCATCCAAAACCCGATCCGGGCATACGCCCAAGTCCGAAATCATAATACGAACCTACTGGAACCTTTAGATCCTGATTCTGAGGTTGTTTACTCAAAATTCCAATCCTAGTTTATTCTTTAATTTTAAGCTTTCGAAATGAGAATTCTCTTTCAAAATCAACTCTGAACTTCCAAAAAGTCAATTCCGACCACGCGTAAAAGTCATAATACCTGAAATGAAGTTGTTCATGGCCTCAGACTGCTGAACGACGTGCTAGAGATCAAAACGACTGGTCGGGTCGTTACAACAAACATCCCATGTTTGATGGCACAGGGGATCCCAGTGTCCATTTGAGGACATACTTGACAAGTTGGTCGTAGTTGGAAAGGATGAAAAGATTCGCATGAAGCTCTTTATGAGAAGTCTGAAAGGAGATGCTCTATCTTGGTACATTAGCCAAGACCCCAAGAAGTGGACAAGCTGGGTAGGCATGGCGTCCGACTTTATGGACAGGTTCGGATTCAATACGGAGAATGCGCCAGATGTATTCTACATCCAGAATTTGAAGAAGAAACCTACAGAGATGTTCCGCGAGTATGCTACTCGTTAGAGATCAGAGGCTGCCAAGGTCAGACCGGCCTTAGAAGAAGAACAGATGAATAGGTTTTTCGTCCGAGCTTAGGACACAAAATATTATGAGAGGTTGATGCTGATTGAGGGTCAGAAATTTTCTGACATCATCAAGCTAGTGGAGAGAATCGGGGAAGGTATTAAAACTGGTATGGTCACCAACCTTGAAGCATTACAGGCTACCATTAGGGCTCTACAGTTTGGTGGCACGTCAAAGAAAAGGGATGTGAGTGCCGTGATGGTTGCACAAATAACAAATCCCTAATAAAATAACAAACCTATCCATTACCCCACTCACATATCAACCTACTCCAAACTACCAAGCACCCTCGCCCTCTACCAAGTTCCACCACCTACTTACCAATCATCTCCACCCCCCACATATCAACCTACCTCACCAAGATACTCTTAACCCGCACCTGTCTACCAAGCCTACAACATTCAACCCTCTCACCATCAATCACCTCCCACTCGCCAAAACTTTCCTAGACCTCGCCCTAACTTTAACCGTAGAACTCCCAAACAATACACCGCCATCGTCGAACAAATTGACCAGCTATATGAAAGGCTCAAAGCTGTTGGTTACGTCACACCTATCCCTACCATAACTCCATAAATCCTTCCCAATGGGTCAACCCGAACAAAACCTGTGCATACCATTCCAACATGAAGGGGCATACCATTGATGAGTGCCGCTCCCTGAAGGATAAGATCCAGGATTTGATTGACAATAAGATCATCATAGTAAAGGATCCTGGTCCTAATATTCACAACAACCCTCTGCTTAACGACAAGGGTGGAGGCGTTCACATGATCGAGAAAGAAGATGATTGGGACCCCAAAGGGTCGATTGGATTGATTGCCGAAGGTGACGAGCTGAAGAAACCAACAGTCGCACTTAATTTGATTGTTGTCCAGATCCATCCTTCTGGGGATGCTGAAGTGAACATGTTTATACCGCTTGAATTCGAAGCACCTCCTTCTGCAAAGGCGCCCGGACCAATTGAGGTCGACTTTGGATCCCCAAAAGCACCTGTGCCATTTGAAGTTGTTGTGTTACCTCCCAAAATAAGGGTACCCATTCCTGTGGCTATGTCAACCATAGCACCATTCCATACGAAGGCGATTCCTTGGGATTACACCGCTGAGGCGATAAGGAAAAGGAAAACCAAATTAGGAGAAGCAATTGTAGCATAGGGTATGACTAGAACCAGTAGGGTTTATACTCCAGAATATCTAGCTGAGTCCAGTAAGCGAGCCTCAGGATGACCGACCATCACTAAAACTGGGCCTGATGGCTTCGGGAGGAAGATACAAGCAAAAGAGTACTCAGTCATCGATCAATTGAACAATATGCCAGCCCAGATCTCCATCTTGGCCATGCTACAAAGCTTTGACGCACATAAACATGCCTTATTGAAAGTGCTGAGCGAGGCATTTATGCCCAACAACATAACTGGAGGAGAAATGGCGAACATGGTAGGAAAGGTATTCGAGAGTCATAAAATCACTTTCCCCGAAGATGAGCTGCCACTGGAAGGGCTAAGCCACAACAAAGCGTTGCACATCACTGTGTAATGTGAAGATTATTTCATCACCAGGATTTTGATTGATGTAGGGTCCAGCCTCAATATTTGTCCATTGGTGACTCTTAGAACATTGGGAAAGGGCCTGCAGGAGATCAAGAATTGGGCCATCAACGTTAAAGCTTTTGATAGTTCCCAAAGGTCCACTATTGGGGAAATCAGTTTGTGTTTACAAATGGGACCGACTTGGTTCGACGTGGATTTTCAGGTGATAGACATCCCAAAATCTTACAACTTGCAATAGGGGCGACCTTGGATTCATGCCGCTGGAGCTGTAGCATCAACTCTGCACCAGGTAGTGAAGTTTGAGTGGAATTACCAAGAGGTGATTATTCATAGCGATGGTAGTAGTCCCATATACAGTAGCCAGACCATCCCATCGATCGGAGAAAGAAGGAAGATAGGAGGGGAAACCTACCATCACATTGAGCGAGTCAACACCGTAGAAAGGATAAATGGTAGGATAACAAGATTGAAAGTATACTGAATTGGAGCGGATATGAACCTGGCAAAGGACTCGGCAAGAACCTCCAGGGAATCACCAAACCTATCAAGCTAAAGAAACATGGTACCACTTTTGGTTTTGGATATGAATACACTTGGGAAGAATTCAACCACTGGTCGCCACCATGGCGCAGTCCCTACTATCTACTGGAACACCCGATACCTCGCCTGGAGCAGAATTTCCAGCTAGTCGATGTCATACATGGGTCGAAAGAACAAGAAGCATTGGTGGCAATGAAGAATCAGTTCTTGGAAGACGATAAGATGGACTGTTATGTCATTTTTTAGGGGGAAGGGGAGGAAGGCCCTTCCATACAAGTTGTGAGCCAAGGAGAGCGCCTCAATAATTGGTCCATCAGAACCACCAAGGCCCGGAAAGCTTTGGGGTAGCAAGGCTGAACAAAGCACCATACATTATCTTTTACTTTTTCGCTAGTTGATTTTCTATCCGTATTTTATTTAAATTTCGAAAAGAGCTCCAATGTTCAAAACAATTATGGAATTTATCAAAGCATTTTAGTTTCTTATAAATCTCGCTCTTATTATTGTCTCTATCGTTTACTTAATTTACATAGCATTACTATTACTTATCTTGATGAACCAACGATTGTGACTTGCAACGAGACAACACAACAAACAAACATAGACTTAGAAGAGGATGATATACCAGAAGAGGTCGTTAAATAGGTTGAGGATTTTGAGAATAGGCCTAAGTCTAACTTGGACGAAACTGAGGTTATCAACTTGGTGGATATAGAGAATGTCAAGGAAATGCGCATCAATGTTCATCTGTCACCGTCAGAAAAGAAAGATTACACGAAATTCCTCAGGGAATATGAGGACATATTTGCCTGGTCATATGATGATATGACTGGTCTCAGTACATCTATTATAGCTCATAAGTTGCCAACCGATCCGATATGTCCACCGGTAAAGCAGAAGCTCAGGAAGTTCAAGCCAGACATGAATTTGAAAATCAAGGAGGAAGTTATCAAACAAGTCAAAGCCAAGGTCCTTAGGGTAGTGGAGTATCCAACATTGTGCCAGTACCAAAGAAGGACGGGAAGGTCAGAGTCTATGTCGACTACCGGGGCCTCAACCGGGCCAGTTCGAAAGATGACTTCCCTTTGCCGAACATACACATTCTGATTGATAACTGCGCCAAGAACGAGCTGCAGTCATTCGTTGATTGTTTTTCTAGGTATCATTAGATATGGATGGACGAAGAAGACACAGAGAAAACAACTTTCATTAAGCCGTGGGGGATGTATTGTTACAAGATGATGCCGTTTGGATTAAAGAATGATGGGGCCACCTACATGAGGGGCATGACTACTATTTTGCATGATATGATACACAAAGAGATCTATGTGTATGTAGATGATGTCATCATCAAATCCAAGAAAGCCATTAGCCACATGGAAGATCTGAGGAAGTTCTTCAATAGATTAAGAAGGTACAATTTGAAACTGAATCCCGCCAAATGTGTGTTCGGGGTTCCTGCCGGAAAACTACTCGGGTTCATCGTAAGTCGACGAGGAATAAACTTGATCTGTTAAAGGTTAAAGCCATTCAAGAATTGCCACTGCCAAAGAATAAGAAATAGGTTATGAGTTTCTCAGGGAGACTCAGCTACATCAGCCGGTTCATAGCTCAGTCCACTGTCATTTGTGAGCCAATCTTTAAGATGTTGAAGAAGGACGCCACCACCAAATGGACTGATGATTGTTAGAAAGCCTTCGACAGAATTAAGGAATACCTGTCAACGCCGCCAGTTCTGGTTCTGCCCGAACCTGGTAGATCGTTATTGCTCTACCTTGCAGTATAGGATGGGGCATTCGATTTTGTTTTGGGACAACATGACGAAACGGGGAGAAAAGAGCAAGCCATCTACTATCTCAGCAAGAATTTTACCCCATACGAGGCTCAGTATTCTCTATTAGAGTGCACCTGTTGTGCTCTGACTTGGGTAGCTCAAAAGTTGAGGCATTATTTCTATGCCTATACCACTTATCTTATATCGAGAATGGATCCGCTGAAGTATATCTTCCAAAAGCCTATGCCCATGGGCAAGCTAGCTATCAGCTATCAGCTATCATCTATCAGCTAAGAGATTTTATTACTATTCGCCTTGATTTTCTGCATTGCATAAGACTACTTTCTGCCTTCCGAGACTAAGCACTGTCTCCATATGCATTTTCTCTGCATTGTATAAGGCTACCTTTATGCCTTCCGAGACTAAGCATTGTCTCCATCTGCATTTTCTCTGCATTGCATAAGGCTGTCATTCTGCCTTCTGAGACTAAGCACTATCTCCATCTGCATTTTCTCTGCATTGCATAAGGCTACCTTTCTGCCTTCCGAGGCTAAGCACTGTCTCCATCTGCATTTTCTCTGCATTGCATAAGGCTTCCATTCTGCCTTCTGAGACTAAGCACTGTCTCCATCCTACATTTCTCTGCATTGCATAAGGCTACCATTCTACCTTCCGAGGTTAAGCTCTACCTCCATCATGCATTTGTCTACATTGCATAAGGCTACTATTCTTCCTTTCGAGGTTAAGCTCTACCTCCATCTGCATGGCTGAAAGATCGCCAACTTTATTTTCTGCATGGCTGGAATATCGCCATTTTATCTCTCTTACATGGCTGAAATACACCCACCTTTTATTTACATCTTGCAATCGGCTGAAATATCGCCAAACTTTATTTGAATTCTGCATGGCTGAAATACCACCACCTTTTATTTACGTCTTGCAATCGATTGAAATATCGCCAAACTTTATTTAAATTCTACTTCGGCTGAAATATCACCAAACTGTATTTAAATTCCGCATCGGCTAAAATATCGCCAAACTCTATTTAAATTCCGCATCGGCTGAAATATTTCCAACTTTATGAATTTTGCATTGGCTAAAAGATAGCCACCTTCTGCATTTCACGGGCTGAAAGATCGCCAAATTGTCCGAAGGCGTCATTGTTCAGAGGCACCATTTGCATAGCCTGAGAACGATATGCCATGGCCTGAGGACCCCATTTTATCTTTTGCACATCATTATTCAAAGGCATCTATCACGCCCCAAAATCCGAGGAGAGAGACCGACGCTCAACCGAGTAAACCCGATCGAGCAAGCCTGTTAGGTCTCATTCTACCCAAACTAACTCATGAATAAAAAGGAGATGGACTCCATAAATCAAATTCTATCAACGTATAATTAACGATTTCCATTTCATTTTCATTAGCAACTTCATTCGCCACTTTAAAGGTATTATAAGTTATATACATCATTGCCAAACATCAATATTTCTATTTTAATTTCCAATACCCGGCACTACCCACAACCTGTCTACGGAGCCTCTAAATATAACTGAAGAATAATACAAAAATGCATGTAACAAGGCCCCGGCTATACCTCAAAAGTGGAAAGCTATAATAGAAAAAGATACAACATATAGCCCCATGGAAGGAAAAGGGGCCCACCAAGACTTCGAGTAGAAAAATGCTCCGCTACACACGATCGGCACTATCCGCTATGGAGCCTCCTACAATCATAACACGAATGTAGCGCCCCCGGCAAAAGGGATGTTAGTACATTTGAATTGTACTGGTATGTATAACTAAACACCATTTTACTAGAAAGAACTATGAAACAGGTATGAGTAAATAACATGAGTAAATCAAAGATGCAATTCAGATAATCTTTCATACAATTTCCAAAACATAGATTAGGGCATTTCTGTCACATGTTCACCACTGTTCTCAATACCACCGCTATCTAGAGCGGAGTCAGGTCACGACCCGGCCGGCTAAGTCACCTCATTGGAGGCATTACTCTCAATCAATATTCCATTTCCCCTTATTCAGAATTCAATACCGGCACATTACCACCATGTGTACAGCATGGTGTCCGATAACGACCCGACCGACTAAGTCACCTCATTGGAGGCATTACTCTCAATCAATATTCCATTTCCCCTTATTCAGAATTCAATACCGGCATATTACCACCATGTGCACAGCATGGTGTCCGATCACGACCCGATTGGCTAGGTCGCCTTGCCTAGGCATTACTCAATTCTCATTAGTTAACACCTCTGAATCTTTATTCACACATATTATATCACTTCCTTGGCACCCAAGGCCACCATTATCACATCGTTTCTCTTTTAAATATTCATTTAACAAGTTGTGATCATAGACACACATACCACAAGATAATTCAAGTTGCAATCACAGGTAAGTGAGCACATAGCTAGCATGAATAATTCTTTATTTCAATGTCGGCCTATAGCCCAAGTATTTCAACATATAATTGTACTTTTTCATCCTTTTCTAATTATCAAGAAGGGTACATTATTCATATTGAGGCACATCCTTCACGTATATGTAGAGATAATTGAAAATCAATTCATGCATAATAACAATCAATACACTAACCAATTCAACTCTTACCATATTTTTGTAAATGATAACGACGCTCAATTTCTAATAAAAGGGGGGTTTTAGCCATACATACCTCAATAAAGCTTTCCTTACTCTTTTACAAATTTCCAGAACTCTTAGCACTTTGGTCTATTGAGTAAGAATTACAAATTAAATCTTGAATTAGAGATGAGATTGAGACTCTAGCTTGGTTCAAGCATATTGACAAAACCTAGAGGTGCAATGTGATCTCAGGTCCCTTTTTGAGAGCAATTTATATCATTTTGTACCTCTCTTTAATTCACCACCTCCCACTATTCTAAAGTTTGATATGCATGCAAGGAATCCATTGTTATACCCATGAATCACCTCACTAGTGACCCCTTATATCTGAGAATAAAGCAAATAAGAGTTGGGATGATGAAGTCTTACCTCTTGAGATGAAGGTCTAGGGGTCTTCACTTGATTTTCTTCAAGGATTTAGCCATATCTTATGGAGTAATTTTATGGGGAGACTTTCCCTCTCTAAAAAACCCTCTCTCTCCCTCTAGAAATTGCTCAGAAGAATGCTTAAAATGAGCTATAACACCGGATATATCGATATGGAGGTCGGGTTAGAAATTAGAAAATTGGAGCCCCGAGTCAAATATGCGATCGCATTTGCGATCGCAGAGTAAACATGCGGTCCGCATAATGGACCGCAAAATGCTCCCCAGAAACTGGACACTCTGACTGAGTCTACGACAGGAATGCTGTCCGCATTCATGTTCTGCGGTCGTAAAGTGCACCGCAGAACTGACCCTCACAAAATTCAAAGGAAAATATACGATAACTATACAGTCTGCATTTCGATTATGCGACCGTATTTCGACCGCATAGCTGACTTCAATTTTAACCAACATTCTGACTAACTCCGCGGCAGATATGCGCTCCGCATACCTGATTTGCGGCTGCATTCTAGACTGCATTTCTTGCATTTTTTTGGAAACTTATTCTTGACTTTTTAACACATGCTCCTAACTTGGCACCACGGGATCCGGGTTTTCGAGTAGGGATTTCACGGGGCCTTACAGCATCATAGTTCGGAGGCATAATTATCATAGCCCGATAACATCATCGCATGGCCTGCGAATCCTTTATCGTACATTTCATGGCCCAGGACATCATGGTCCAAGGACATCATCCTAATCGTCCAAAGACAACATTCACGGTCCAATGGGAACTTGCATTACGTTTAAATTTATGCACAATATATGTTCGTATTATTTATTTGTAGGTACACTGGCTAGCAACGGATGTCACAGCAAGAGCGATAGCGCTCCGGTTCCCTTAGTCTACTAGACTCTGACCATCTTTCCCAACCTGAACAGCGCGTCCGTCTTTCGAAAATCTCCATCGGCATATTCTGTCAATGGACCCTGAACTACATACGGCCTGATTCCTATAAGACCACGGATATGTAGGCAACTCAGGAACCAGAGCTCCTTCAAAAATCTATGCAAACCGTTCATTCCTGTCAAAATTGACCATCATATCTTTACCCGACAACTCCTTCATCCTTGTCGGGTAAAGAGGGGCAGCTGTTGATACCCAATTTTTTCCCTATGTATTTTTTACCCAAAATGCCTTCAAAATAGCATGTCTATGCATATATAAGCATGCCCGCGAGTTTTTGTATTTTTCCCAAAATTTTAAGAGTTTTAAAATCAATTTATTATCTATTTTAACAATACAAAATCCAATAATTCTCCTCAAAATTATCATTTTGGTGAATAATTTATTTCCATCCTCATATTTACACCAAAATATATTTAAGGTGATATTTGCATATTTTTACAAATTTATTTGATATTTTTTAGCTACATTTGCATAAAATATCAATTATAGCCTATATTACGATTAATAGAATTTTACAATTATAAAATTATTTCCAGTATTTTTAGATTAAGGTTTATATTTATTAAATAGTTCAGTGCTTTTAATTTGTTTTTAAATCATTTTAACTATTTTATAAAAATTAAAAGGGGAGAAAATGGCTATTTAACACATAGCCCATTATCATTTCAATTTTAGCCCAAAATTAAAAGCCAATCCCACCCTAATTAAACGAGCCAATTTCAAATTCTAACCCAAATCCACGACCCATTTTCAGACCCGCCTGACTCCTCTTTTAATCTTGGTCGTTGATCATTTTGATCAATGACAATGATCCGTTCTTTCATTTTTTAATTCCCATACCCCCTTAACCCTAATTCATTCCATCAATTGTACTGCCTTTGAACTCCCTTCACCTCCCAAATCCTCTCTAGCCCTCCCCGAAACCCTAGTTGATTTCCACCTACTTCTGGTATATTTCCACTGGAATCCATGGCACTCTTGATCATGGATGGCCTGTGGTCACTCTCTCTCACCATTGAACTTAAGTTATTCGAAGTTTGAAGGCCGAATTCAATGTCCCCTTTAGATCTGTCTCATATCTGCAAGATCTATGGCCTCTCCAGTCATTCTTCGGCGAGTTCGAGCAATATAAGTCTCTTCGACTCAAGATCTGACTTTCCTCAAGACCTTCTCATTCCAGGGTCTTCTCTATCATTTTTAAGCCTTCTAAGGTTCTATACGAGCTTATTTCTTTCAGATCTATGACATGCTTGGTCTTTACTTGACATTTTAAGGGTTTTTCCCAAATTTCCTTTTTCAGAAACCGTTCGAATTCGATTTTTAGGGATTTCGGAAAAAGTTTTCTGTAAATATTTTCTGACTTTTGGTTCTCTCTTTATGTGTGTTTATGCTCGTATGTTTATTTTTATTATGCTCAAGTTTGTTCTCTTATTTCTTTTCTGATTATGTAAGACTTTCTTTTTCTGTTCTTTGCTCACATGTGAACTTGGTTTGTTGTTACTCACTCTTTGCTATATATGTTTAATTATGTGCTCTTTGATTTTGTTTCACCATATTGAGTTTTGTTGATGTTCCTGCTAAGCATGTTCTTGCCTACTTTTGTTTTAAAGCGCGTAGCTTCTCTTTCTTCTACATTTGTTTATGTATGTGTGCCTCTCTCAATGACCTTGATGTCGCACCTCTAATTCTATTTGAAGCCCTAATGATTTGGGGATCTTCTTTGATAAGTGATATTAGGGTTCCACTTTGGGGACCTTAGGTTTGAAGATTCATTATGAGCCTGCAATCAAACTCGAATCCTTCTGTTTGTGAATCTGGAATTTTCAATGTTAAACTCTTTTCTAGGACTCTTTTTTTTATTTAGTTGCTTTATATATAAGAAAAACTACCCTTTGGAAAGGTTTCACCAACCAAGAATTGATTTTGAAATCCCTTTAATCATGCTAGTGATTCATCATTGATTTCTTTTGAGAACCCCTTTTTACCCTACTGGCTGTTTATTTTGATCCTTTTTTGATGTTTTCCTTAAATACTTGGTCTTGTGTATCTCTTATGTGATTCTATACCAACGTTTGAATTATTCTTTCCTTAATTACTTGAAGTTCTTTGTGATTACAATTAGATTCGGGATCTTTTTGACTAATTTTCAAACTGATACCTTATTTTTAATTTATAAAGAACACTACTATTCCATATTTCCTTAATTACCAACTATGTACTTGACCCTATTTTTGCACTACATGGTTTCCTTACCTTAATAAAGCCCTAGTAAACTGATTTTCCATCCTTATTCCATCTCAATTAGTCGTTTGACCTAGACACCTAATTAAAGGAGTCTAGTTGTCTTAATTGATACTAATTGATTGGTTTCTATGTTTGTGCACTCTTTGCCAGCCTTATTCGTTTTCAAAACTATATAAGGACCTAGTCCTCTCTCTTTCTATTATCAGTCAATTCTCTCATAATCAGAAATACACGAAAATACACCACTCACACACTGAACTCACTTTTCGGGCAATACAATTTTCTAATCCTGCTTTACTTGAGATCTTTTGGAACTGCTGTTTGCAATTTGGATTTTTCAAGGCTACTTTTGCTTACTTATTTTCTTTGAAACTAGTATGTCCTTTGTTTAAATATTCTGCTTCACCCCCTATGCGTTTACTTTACAGCTTCAGGCTTCTTGTTTACTTTATTGCTTGTATGCTGTAATTTGTGCTTCATATCTCCTTTCTTTGCTTCTGTTTCTGTTATGAATCCTCTACCCCTATTCCCTTCTACGTGCTGAGTTAAGCTCTTGGCTTGACAGTATCCTAATTACTGTCCAGGCCTTGGCTTGATACATAATGGATCCTAACTCTCAATGCTTGACTAGCAGGCTAGTTAGGGGTGTGCCAGCATCCCAATTGCTGGCATAACCACTAGCTTGCCCTGTCTCTCCCTGATTCTCTTCCCCTTTGTGAACTTACACCTATTCCTAGAATCTTAAGTTCTGCCCCTCTCTTGTGAGCCTTGCTTTGGGACCTTGAGTTCCCTCTAAACTTGGACACCTAAGAGCTGACCTTTCCACACTGCACTGTGTTCTTGATTTTGAATTGTTTTGGGGTGTAAGAACTTCCCGGAGCTCCTGTGAGACTCTTGGGAACTTTGACACACTCCAAATACGAGAAAGTCTTTTGAAAATCTGATCCTGGAAGTTGGTTTATCTCATATTGTTGGACTTTGAATCTGAATTAGGCTGATTAGATATAGCTGTAACCACCTATGTAATTTTTACTTTCTTTCTGATTCATTCGGTCTGTAATAATTTTGTAATAACTATTGGGATGGATAGTGGAAAGGGATGGGGAATGAATGCATATAAAGGGTATAAAACATGCCTATAGGCTCTTTTATAATTTTGCATTTTTGCGCTTAGATAACCTGCATATAGGGTCTTTTATAGTTCTGCATTTTCGCGCTTAGAGAACAAGCCTATATAGTCTTCATAATTCTGCACTTCAGCATCTAGAAAGCATGCCTATAAGTCTTTCTGTACTTCTGCATGTATACGCCACTAGGAAAACAACTTTAGGCTTAATAATAATCAATCCATTTAGAGATCACATCTATAGGACTCGTGCAACTATTAAAATCAACGACATGTAGAGACCATGCCTAAAGGACTAAATTATTTGAATTGGTTTCATTTTGGAATCTAAAATCAGTTCTAAAATCTGCAGGTCTCTTTCTAGAATCAGTAAATTTTTCCTTAAAATCAGTATACTCCTACATTGTTTGATATCCTGCCTATAAGTTTCACCTAGGCAAGCCAGTAGGTAATTGATTAACTGTATCAGTTTTGATAATTACATCTAGTCAAGGCTAATTCGGACTCCTCATCTGGAAAATATGTGATAACTCAGCCTGTCCTACACTTTGCTTAATTAAAGACCTAATCAGTATTTGTAAGCCATGCTAAATAATTTGCTACTTTGAATGAGGAGGACTACTTGAGCCTTAATTGTTATGTTCTTCCGTTTTAGATGCTATTTGTTATTGCCTGTAGCTTTTTATCCTTTTGAAATTCTGAAAAGCCCCAACTCCCTCCTCTTTAGGATTAGTAGTGTCACTGCCTCCGAGACTAATAGGATTGGGGTGGGTAATAGCATGAGATGAGTAACGATACCATTCCGCGCTTTAATACCTTAACGGGGTGGGAAAGGTAGACATGGAGATGATGATCACGCGATAACACCATGCATTTGATTGGCTATCGGTGTTGTGTGGATGATCAATGTATTTTACAAACCTAGGACCCCCCTCCCTTTATGTAATTATTTTAGATTTTCAATGTTCAGTTTTTTAAAAAATTCTACATTTTGTTTCATTCATTAAAATTTCTCCTTTAATTTGTGCACTGCCATCTTATTCTATAATTTTTTCTGTTCACCCACTTCCGTGTCTGATTATTTATATTTATTTTTCTGCACTTAGACATTCTTTCAAATAACTAGGAAATCACCTAGTCCCTAATTTTAGCATGTTTAGTAACCATTATACATATCTATTTGAGGTCTTTATGTGAAATTGTCTCGTATGCTTACTTGCTTTAAAGTCATAATTGTAGCATGGCCGGGAACCACACTAGTGGATCTTGGGGGGTGCCTAACACCTATTATTGTGAATTTGATTACAATTAGAATATAGACAGATAGGTTTCAAATAAGAGGGGATTTCATCATATAAAAGTTTACAAAAAATAAAGTTGGAAAGAACTAAAAGAAAGCAGATTTTTTCTTAAAGTAAAGAGTTTGAAATTCTTTTAAAAGATACAAGAAAGAAGGAAAAGGGGTCCTAGGTTTATTAATAATATGGATCACCCGATATAGTGCCTGGTAATCACTCCTCAATGAGTGGCTACACGTGGCATTATCGCGTGGTCATCATATCCATATCTACCCTTCCCAACCCGTTAAGGTATTAAAGCGCATAATGGTCTCATTTACTTATTGCATGCTATTACCCATCCCAATCCTATCAGTCCCGGAGGCATTTAGGACTACTAATACTAAAAGGGAGGGATATGAGGCTTATTTGTGGTTTTAAAGGTAAAATTCTAAGGCGACATGCAAAAATATGTACAGCCAATTGAGGGAAAGCACATAACAAATAAAAAGGCTCAGTTATACCTCCTTTAAATAGAGAAAGCACGTAATTAGCATGAGTTACACATACTGGTTAAGGTCTGATTAAGAATTAAACATGCAAGAACTTAAAGGTTGAGGCAGACTAATTTATTACATAACTCAGATAGGAAACCCGACTCAGGCTTCCCTGCTGGTTGTGTCTAATAAAGCTAATTCAGTTTGTAATACTTTTTTTTACCCTAAAGCTTGCCTAAGTGTGACAAGGATCCTATAGGCATGGTATCTACTAAATTCATAAAGCAATGAAATAAAATGAATACATACTAATTAAGAAAGGTTTTCAAATTGTTAAAGAAGGCAAGTTTTTACGAAGGTTATAAGTTCTGCAAACGATGACATATCGTTATTACTGGTTTTAGCCTTATACGTGAATGGAGCGATTCAAATTCGATTAATAGTTCCTATATACATGCTTTCTATATGAGAGTATATAGAATTTAAAAATACCTATAGACATGCATCTATGTAAGAAATGCAGTATTCGAAAATGCCTATAGACATGGTATCTATATGAGAGAATGCAGAATTCAGAAATACTTATAGACATGGTATCTATATGAGAGAATGTAAAATTTAGAAACACCTATAGACATGATATCTATGAGGGAATGCAGAATTCAGAAACACCTATGGACATGATATCTATGTGGGAATGTAGCATTCAGAAATACCTATAGGCATGATATCTATATGAGAGAATGCAGAATTTAAAAACACCTATAGACATGATATCTATGAGGGAAGGCAGAATTCGGAAACACCTATAGACATGATATCTATGTGAGAATGCAGGATTCAGAAATACCTATAGGCATGATATCTACCCTTTGCATGCATAGTTACCCACCCTTTTTCATTAGCCATCCCCAAGAGTGTATTACAAAGTATTACATCCCAAAATAAAGTAAAAGAATAAATCAGAAATTGAAAGTACAACCAAGGAGAGCTTGATTCAGACTTCGTGTCTGAAATATGAGGTAAAGCAACACCAAGAGATCATGATCCAAAGCCTTTCTCCCATTTGATGTGTCAAAGTTCCCTAAGAGCCTCAAAGGGGACTCCCAGAAATGCTCACACCCAAATACATTATCAGAATAGGACAAGTGCAGTGTGGGAAGGCCAGCCCTCAAGTGTCCAAGTTCAGAGGGAACTCAATGTCCCAAGACAGGGCTCATAAAAGGGGGGCAGAACTTAGAGACTAAGAGAAAGTGCAAGTGCAGGAGCAGAATTCTGAGAGTGGAAAAGGGGAAAGGAGAGGGGGATAAGTACATATAAGGGGTTTAGAGGGATAGGGAAATTGAAAGTGGCAAGGGCAGGTTGTGAGCATGCCCAGCAATTGAGAATGCTAGCATACCATAAGCTTGTCCAAACACACATTAATAGAGACTAGGATCCCAAGGGATAAGGTTTGGTTCATGGGCAAAAATTTACATATTGACATGCTCCAATCCATAGCTTAAACACACAAGAGGGGGTGGGGAGTAGGGATTCATAATAGAAACTGGCAGAAAGAAATCGACATGCTAATTTGAGTATTGAACTATACATAAATGGTAAGTAGACATGGATACCAAAGTAGTAAATAAATACCTTGTTGTGGTGCTTAAAGCTTAAATCAGGAGATACCAGTTTCAAAGAAACAAATAGAGAAAAGTAGTAGGTCTTGTAAACAGGCGACAATACAGACAAGAAAAGAGAATACTATTGTGTATAAGTGTAAGTTCAAAAAGACTATGAATCAGTGTGTTGGGTTAATGAAAGAGTCATGCATTTATTGTGTGAATATCAGGCAGAAATAAGGTAAGAAAATAGTTAAGGAACTGAATATTAATTAAGAAACAATCACACAAGACTTCCTTTAATTGAGGAACTCAGAATCAAACGGGAAAACTATTTAAGGGAAGAAATCAAATAACATTCTGTACAAAGCATGCAATTAGGGGTAAATACATAAGAAGTTACTTAAAGACAGAATTTTGAAATACACGATTGCATAAATAAGGTAAGAAAAATCAATTAGTAGCCAGTAAATCAAGGATCAAGGATTTCGTGATCATTGGTTCATAAATGAACCAAGTCAGAAAAGTTAAGGAACGTCAAGTAACTTAAATCGAGTCATATGGATATCAGTAAACAAGGAAAGAAATCAATCAAACCTATATAGAAGGAAGCCTGAAACTAATAAAAATTTAAGTGTTGAACTCCACAAATGATCACTGCCTAATCTTTAGATTTTGAATGCAGAACACATCTGGCGCATTCTTCGTATTGAACCTGAACTTGTCCATAAAGTCGGATGCCATGCTTACCCAGTTTGGCCTCTTCTTTGGATCTTAGATAATGTACCAAGATAAAACATCTCCCTTCAGGCTCCTCATTAAAAGCTTCATGCAGATTTTCTTATTTTTTTCCTACTCCGACCAGCTTGTCACATTATGTTCTCAAGTGGACCCTCGGATACCCTGTACCATCAAACATCTCGAACTTGGGAGGTTTGTACCCCTCGGGCAGTTTGACATCGGGCTGTATGCAAAGATCTTCGTAGTTCAGCCCTTCAATTCCCTTACTCCTTTCAACAACCTGAATTCTATTAGTCAACTTTTTAAGCTCTTCGGACAAGATCATGATAAGAAAATCTTTATTATCAAGCTGGTATGTGTTTGAGATGGGTGGAGTGGAGTGCGGCACAATATCCACATAGATGGGGGTGTTGTGGTGGGTGTGGTAGTGATCATTTGTGGAGTTCTAAAGTCCCGGGATGAGCAGTAGGGTGTTATTTGAAGTATGGCAGGTATTGCAGTGGCGGGGAGGAGTGGGATAGTTTTGTTGCTTTGGGCTATTTTGTGGAGGTACAGGATTATGAGTATTTGGGAAAGTAACCTCTGGAGTGGTGAGGGAAAATGACAGATTTGCTAGATTTCGGACTTGATCAAGTTTTTCCTAAAAGTTCAACAGCTTTTGCTCCAATTGGGAGGCATTTCCCTTAGGGACCAGAGTGCCGTGACCATGGGTGACCTCTACCCGTTCTGTTGAGTTCTCCTTTCTGGCGTTGTTCAAATCTTCCATTTTTCCTTTGTTCTTGTGCCAGACAAGACTGAGATGAGGGGTAGGTGGAGGGCCCCTGGATCTCGTAAAATATGATGATGTTGCCAGATTTCACTAATTAACCTTTGGGGAGGGGAATAATCAATACAAAAATGAAACAAAAGGTAACCAAGTTAGTGAGGTTCGTGGAAAATTGATGCAATATTTAAACACGTAATCCGGAAATATAAAGCGTGTCCTAATTTGGGAGCCTAGTTGTGCCCGAGGTAGGCCTAGCGACAAGTTGATTCGGAGAAATTGGAATGCTAAATGCCTCATTTCATTGATAGAAAAATAAGACGAATCCCAAATCGACACTAAATAACAAAAAAATAAAGTCACTAATGGCAATTGGCCTTATTGCATTTTAAATAGTGAAAAGATAAAGTCCTATCTACTTGGTCCCTGAAGGACTTCCCCGGACTCGGCATCCTTGGCTCCGTCGAATAACTTTCCCTGCTCGTGAAGTCCCAGCAGCAGGTAGGATCTAGCTAGATATCCGCCTTCGTTACCATTAGCATTCTGATAGTCCTCGACCCTTTTAAGGAACCTTCCTTCCAGATCCACTATGCCTCGCTCCAGGTATCCTAGTCGCTTGTTGGCATTGACGACCATGTCCTTACATTCCTCATTTAGCTTTTGATTGGCTTCTTATATCTCAAAATGCTCACTTTCGTATTACCGGATTCTCTTGCACAGCTGACTGTATTTAACCTGTGCCTTGGCCTTTTCATCTATGATCCTGTGACCTCGAACGAACCCAGGTTGACCCAGGTCATCATAATTATCCTCCAACTTGTCTAGATAGTAAGGAGTACAACCGACGTGGTATCGATCTGGTTCGATGGTATCCCTTTCCATGACGATCTTGTAGTGCCACATATGCTGAGTTTGGCACTTGTAAGGGCTATCATCATCTTGGAAGTGACTCATCTTGTTGACCCTGGGTACAACCTACTTCTTACCAGCTTGCCTCATAACTCGGAGAGGAACGTAAGGGTACATTCCTCTCAAACCGATCAATATCAGAAAATATGCATCTCGGGATCGGGCGATGAATTCTCCAGTTGAAAACCATTCGAACATCCATTGTACTTGCTCCTTGATCAGATTATCAAATAGCCCGAACCATCCTTTGGCATCCTCTGGCTGAAAAAACATATCAGGGATATAATTCATTCGCTTTGGGTGATGGAAAGCGATATAATCATGCCGAATATAATTCATTCGCTTTAGATTTTTCGGACAAAAGTTTGGTCACTGGAATAAAGATCTTTCCACCAGCTTAGCAGTCTCGGGTGGATGTTGGTAACCATGCCGAATATGGGGATTTCGTGCGTAATTATCTGGAAAAAAATAAGGTTAGGCCCTTTCCCCCATCGAACTCGACTATTTAATATCAATGATTGGTATAAAAGCATTTGGTTCTCCAAATAAATGCACAGAACGTTATAATGTCCATTTGGGTTTTAGGGAAACCCAGTGGACTTTGGAGAAGGCTATCTTAAAGAGTCATGTTGTGGACAAGATAACTGACTCCGCTAGGTTTGACCATGATGCATGCACAGTTTAAATAGAGTGAGGTTTCTATGAGGTTTTAGACTGGTACCCTTGAGCGGACAACGCAAGGGGGAAAGGCACAGAACCGTCGGCTACACCGTTAATCAACTGGTTTTACCGCAAATATGACTTTTTGGATTTAGGGGTGATAATATCGGAAGAGCGCAACCACTCATTATAAGCGTTGCTATAGGATTGGTTTGGCACAAGTGGAATATGATGTTGAGCATGATTATGCAACAATTAAAGGCGTGTTGTCACGTATTTGCACATTTAAGAAAGCAGTAAATACAACAATTTTATAATTTAAAGCGGCAATGAAGGAAAGCAGTAAAAGAAAGAAAACAAAATGACAAGCCAGTTTTGCAATTGAAAAGAAAATCAAATGCTTAAAGAAAAATAAATAAATAATTGTCCGTAAAGAAGCATAAATTCATAACAAAGGTCTGAAATGGTAAAAGCCTAAAAAGTCCCCAGTAGAGTCGCTATGCTGCCGCACCTCCCTTTTCTCTTGAAATTGGGTTTACGACATTTGGGAGAACAACTCATTCCTTTTAGGAATTGGATTTGATTTGAAGAGTCGCCACCTAATGATTAAGGTGCATTAGGACACCACTGGAGTTTAACTCTAAGTTTGTTTGAATAACCAGAGATTAGGTAAGGGCTTGAAATTATCCCTAGGGAAAAGTGTTAGGCACCCCTCAGAATCCACTAGTGTGGTTCCCGGCCAGACTATTATTGTGAATTTGAGTACAATTAGCATATAGACAAATAGGGCTCAAATAAGAGAGGATTTCATCATATAAAGGTTTACAAACAAATAAAGTTGGAAAGAACTAAAAGAAAGCAGATTTTTTTCTTAAAAGAAAGAGTTTGAAATTCTAAAAGATACAAGAAAGAAGGAAAAGGGGTCCTTGGTTTATTAAAAATAAGGATCGCCCCACATAGTGCCCGGTAATCACTCCTCAATGAGTGGCTACGCGTGGCATTATCGCGTGGTCATCATATCCATATCTACCCTTTCTAACCCGTTAAGATATTAAAGCGCGTAATGGTCTCGTTTACTTATTGCATGCTATTACCCGTCCCAATCCTATCAGTCTCGGAGGAATTTAGGACTAGTAATTCTAAAGGGGAAGGATATTAGGCTTATTTATGATTTTACAGGTAAAATTCTAAGGCGACATACAAAAATATGTACAGCCAATTGAGGGAGAGCACATAACAAATAAAAAGGCTCAGATATACCTCTTTTAAATAGAGAAAGCACGTAATTAGCATGACTTAGACATACTGGTTAAGGTCTGATTAAGAATTAAACATGCGAGAACTTAAAGGTTGAGGCAGACTGATTTATTACATAATTCAGATAGGAAACCCGTCTCATGCTTGCCTGCTGGTTATAGCTAATAAAGCAGATTCAGTTTGTAAATTTTTTTTTTACCCAAAGGCTTGCCTAAGTGTGACAAGGATCCTATAGGCATGGTATCTACTGAATTCAGAAAGCAATGAAATAAACTGAATACATACTGATTAAGAAAGGTTGTCAGATTATTAAAGAAGGCAAGTTTTTACAAAGGTTATAAGTTCTGCAAACGATGACACATCGTTATTACTGGTTTTACCCTTATACGTGAATGGAGCGATTCAGATTCGATTAATAGTTTCTATAGACATGCTTTCTATGCATCGTTGATTTTAAACCCTTTTATAGACATGGTGCAAATGCAGAAGCCTTATAAACATGATATCTAGATGCTGAATTTTATTTAATGCCTATGAACATGGTATCTAATTGTAGTTGATTGTTTAAGGCCTATGAACATGATTGCTTAGATGAAGAATGGATATACAAGATTCAGAAGGACCTATAGGCATATTTTCTATATGCATATGCAGAATTCAAATTCTCAGATACTTATGGACATGATTTCTATAAGAGAGAATGCAGAATTCAGAAATAGCTAGAGACATACATCTATATGAGAAATGTAGAATTCAGAAACGCCTATAGACATGATATCTATATGATAGAATGCAGAATTCGGAAATACTTATAGACATGGTATCTATGAGAGAATGTAGAATTTAGAAACACCTATAGATATGATATCTACGAGGGAATGCAGAATTCAGAAACACCTATAGACATGATATCTATGTGAGAATGTAGGATTCAGAAACACATATAGGCATGATATCTATATGAGAGAATGTAGAATTTAGAAACACTTATAGACATGATATCTATGAGGGAATGCAGAATTCGGAAACATCTATATACATAATATCTATGTGAGAATGCAAGATTCAGAAACACGTATAGGCATGATATCTACCCTTTGCATGCATAGTTACCCGCCCTTTTTCATTAGCTATCCCCAAGAGTGTATTACAAACTATTACAGCCAAAATAAAGTAAAAGAATACGTCAGAAATTGAAAGTACAACCAAGGAGATTCTGATTCAGACTTCATGTTTGAAATATGAGGTAAATCAATACCAAAAGATTATGATCCAAAGCCTTTCTCCCATTTGGATGTGTCAAAGTTCCCTAAGAGCCTCAAAGGGGACTCCGAGCAATGCTCACACCCAAATATATTATCTGAATAGGACAAGTGCAGTGTGGAAACGCCAGCCCTCAAGTGTCCAAGTTCAGAGGGAACTCAAGGTCCCAAGGCAAGGCTCATAAGAGGGGGAAGAACTTATAGACTAAGAGAGAGTGCAAGTGCATGAGCAAAATTCTGAGAGGGGAAAAGGGGAAAGGAAAGGGAGATAAGTTCATATAAGGGGTTCAGGGGGATAGGGAAATTGAGAGAGGCAAGGGCAGGCTGTGGGCATGACCAGCAATTTAGAATGCTAGCATACTAGAGGCTAGGGTCCCAAGGGATTAGGTTTGGTTCATGGGCAACAATTTACATATTTATATGCTCCAATCCATAGCTTAAACACACAAGGGGGTGGGGAATAGAGATTCATAATAGAAACATACAGAAAGAAATCAGCATGCTAATTTGAGTGTTGAACTATAAAGAAATAGTAAGTAGACATGGATACCAAAGCTGTAATTAAACACATTGTTGTGGTGCTTAAAGCTTAAATCAGGACATACCAGTTTTAAAGAAATAAATAGAGAAAAGCAGTAGGTCTTGTAAACAGGCCACAGTGCAAACAAGAAGAGAGAATACTATTGTGTATAAGTGTAAGTTCAGAAAGACTATGAATCAGTGTGTTGTGTTAATGAAAGAGTCGTGCATTTATAGTGTGAAAATCAGGCAGAAATAAGGTAAGAAAACAGTTAAGGAATTGAATATTAATTAAGAATCAATCACACAAGACTTCCTTTAATTGAGGAACTCAGATTCAAATGGGAAAACTGTTTAAGGGATGAAATCAAATAACATTTTATACAAAGCATGCAATTAGGGGTAAATACATAAGAAGATACTTAAAGGTAGAATTTTGAAATACACGACTGCATAAATAAGATAAGAAAAATCAATTAGTAGCCAGTGAATCAAGGATCAGGGATTTCGTGATCATTGTTTCAGGATGAACCAAATCAGAAAAGTTAAGGAAAGTCAAGTAACTTAAATCGAGTCATATGGATATCAGCAAACAAGGAAAGAAATCAATCAAACCTATATAGAAGGAAGCCTGAAACTAATCAAAATTTAAGTGTTGAACTCTACAAATGATCACTGCCTAATCTTTAGATTTTAAATGTAGAACACATCTGGCGCATTCTTCGTATTGAACCTGAACCTGTCCATAAAGTCGGATGCCATGCTTACCCAGTTCGGCCTCTTCTTTGGATCTTGGCTAATGTACCAAGATAAAACATCTCCCTTCAGGCTCCTCATGAAAAGCTTCATGCAGATTTTCTCATCTTTTCCTACTCCGGCTAGCTTGTCACAGTATGTTCTCAAGTGGACCCTCGTATCCCCTGTACCATCAAACATCTCGAACTTGAGAGGTTTGTACCCCTCGGGTAGTTCGACATCGGGATGTATGCAAAGATCTTCGTAGTTCAGCCTTTCAATTCCCTTACTCTCTTCAATGCCCTAAATTCTGCTAGTCAACTTTTTAAGCTCTTTGGCCAAGTTCTTGATAAGTAAATATTTATTATCAGGCTCGAATGTGTGTGAGATACGTGGGGTGGAGTGCGGAACAGTCTCCACATAGATGGGGGTGTTGTGGTGGGTGTGGCAGTGATCATTTGTGGAGTTCTAGAGTCCCGGATGAGCAGTGAGATGTTAGTTGAGGTATGACAAATATTGCAGTGGTGGCGAGGAGTGTTATGGTTTTGTTGCTTTGGGATATTTTGTGGAGGTACATGATTCTGAGTATTTGGGAAAGTAACCTCTGGAGTGGTGAGGGAAAATGACAGATTTACCGGATTCCGGACTTAATCAAGTTCTCCCTAAAATTTCAACAGCTTTTACTCCAGTTGGGATGTGAAGCTGAAGTTCTCTGTTAGCTCTAGAGAGGAAAATTGCTAAAGTTAATCTGGCAGAATATTCTAGAAGGGGAAAAATGAAATTTAATGCTTCAATTCAATATGATAAGTGTAGCTGTACAAGTATATATAGAAGAAGATAATAAAACTAACTCTACTCCTCAACTGTAGTTAAGGCTAATTCTAACTCTAGTCCCACTAATTCCACTCTAATGTAAGTTAGTTATAACTAACAAATGGAACTTAACTACCTAACTAACAATGAAAGAAGAAAGTTAACCACCACTAGCACAACTAATCTCAATAATTTTATGTGTCATGTTACAATTCGACCATATATTACCAACCAATTTTAAATCATACCGACCACTAAACAACCAAATTCATTCTCAATAGCATTCCTCAATCCCAAGGTATTGAAAATTACTTCATATAATTAGAAAAACGACCACATCTTAATTCTATCAAAATCTAGCTAATAATTCAGCAATTATATATAGCTGCAAACTAGGTGTGTTACATATAGTTATTAATAAGTAATGTCACTTCTATGATCAATGCATCTTGTGATTATTTTATGCTGTATGCACCACAAGAAATCATAGCGATGTCGATATTTATTCAATGACATATATAATAAATATCGGAAAAAGACCAATTTTATGACCTTTTTAAAGAAATATCGTAAAATGAGTGACATTTAATAAGAAATGACAGAACTATTGAGACACTGTCACAACCCGGATTTTTTCCACCCTCGGGGGCGTGATGACGCCTATATTAGGAGCTAGGCAAGCTAACTTAAATTCCTTCTTTTAGCAAATATCGACTATTTAAATAAAAACAAAACATAATATGATAAAGTAGAAATCTCAAATATAATTAACTGAATGAAATACGAAAGTTTAACAAAATCCTCTACCCAAGATTGGTTTCACAATACTCATGAATGTCTAGAGAATGCTAAATACAAGGTTTGAATGAAACATAAAACAGTCTGTCCAGGTACAAGATATAACAAACTAAAGTAAGATAGAAGGGACTTTGGGCTTGCGGACATCACCAAGGCTACCTCGATATCCCTGGAATGAAGGTCAGCTCCCAATCCACTACTGCTGTCCAAAAGCTGCTGCTCTAGCATCGTGATCTGTGCAAAAAGATGCACAGAGTGTAGCATCAGCACAACCGATCCCATGTGCTGGTAAGTGCCTAGCCTAACATCGGCGAAGTAGTGACGAGGCTAGACCAGTCTACCAGATAAACCTGTGCAGTTATGGAATATATATTGTGGAAAATAAATAGGAAATAAGCAGTTTATAAAAGGAAGGGGAACATGCTGGGGGGGAGGCAGCAGTTATAAACAAGAAGTTTAAGTTTAAAGATAGAACAGCCAGCAGAAACTTAAATCCGGAATAACAGACTTAATCTATAATTTATTACGGAGCGCAACCCGATCCGATCACATAAAAACACTATTTCAGCATGCAACCCAATCCACAATTATCATTGTTACGGCGTGCAACCCGATCCATATATTTATAGCAATATTGCGGCGTGCAACCCGACCCATATCATTTGGTGTTGTTGCGGCATGCAACCCGATATATATATATATATATATAAATAATAAAACCTCACCCAGACAACATCCACAAACAAGGGATAAGGGAGTAACAACTAGTAAAAGAGATCCCGGCAAGGGAATATAACAACACAACTAAATCCCGGCAAGGGAGAAAAACCAACAAAACCAATAAAATGTCCCGGCAAAGGAATAACCATCAACGCTTCCTCTTTCTTACACGTCTCACTTTTAATTCACTTTATCATTCGAGTAATCACTCCAAAGAGTCATTTCATATCATATACCTTCTCAATCTGTAACACAACTAGAGCCAACGCTCCACGGATTTTAGTAATCAATATCTCTTTCTCATGCTCTTTACAGTTTATAGAAATCATCAAATAAGCATGGAAGAATCTCAACAAATTCAGGGTATATAACAATATAAGGACACACGGTCATGCTAGACACCAGTGTATAGATACTCGTCACCATGCCTATACACCGTACTCGACAAATAGCAATTAGCAAATAAGACTCTACTCCTATTCCCTCAAGCCAAAGTTAGACCAAACGCTTACCTCAACTTCCACGGCTAAATAAATCCACAATGACCGCCTTCCCTCTCGAATTCGGCTCAAACTCAATCAAATCTATGAAATGACTACTTTAAAACATTAATATAAGCTAAACAAATCAAATCCAACGCCTAAATATAGTTTTCTAAGTTTTCTTCCAAAAATTAACCCCGGGCCCGCTTGGTCAAAACACGGGGTTCGGACCAAATTCATATCACCCATTCCCCCACAAGCCCGAATATACAATTTGTTTTCAAATTCGACCACAAAACGAGATCTAAATCAAAGAAAATTGAAAAGCCCTAACTCTACCCTTTTCCTCCAATTTTAACCCTAGATTACATGTTTTAGGCCTAGGATTTCAATAGATGATGATAGAAAATGAAGAAAACGAGTTAGGTAATACTTACCCAAAAAGATTTGGTGAAGAATTGCTCTAAAAGTCGCCTAGGGGCTGTGGAGAAGAAGAGCTCCTGTGAATTTTTGAATAAAACTCATCACTGTTCTGTTTTAGGCATTTAAAATAACTGGGCAAAAATGCCCTATGTGATCGGAGAAGAGGGATTGTGATCGTATAGGGTCAGGTCTGATGGGCTCTGCGATCGCGAAAGTGGAGTTGCGAACGCATTGAAGAAAAAAAATGTGGGCTGAGCTTTGTACAATATGATCGCGGAGGGTAGAATGTGATTGCATAGAAGGATTTCAGAACCTCAACAATTTACTCTATGCGATCACTGCCTGTCCTATGCGATCGAATAGAAGGAATAACTGGAGAACTGACAGCAGCAATTCTGCTGCATTTCCTAAGTCCAAAACACTCAGACACCTATCCGAAAACACTCCCGAGCCCTCGGAGCTCCTAACCAATCACACACACTAACTCATTAACATCCTACGAACTTAACCGTGAGATTAAATCACCAAAATAACATCAAAAACACTGAATTAAGCCTTAAAATCCATGATTCCTTCCAAGTTTCATAAACTTTCAACTTTAGAACTTTGAATCCGAAACACGTCGAACGACGTCCAATTTTAACCAAATTTCACAAAAAGCGCTTAAACCATATATAAGACATGTACCGGGCGCCGAAACCAAAATACGGGCCCGATACCAAAACTTTCTAATCCATTTTCATTTCAAATTTCCATATTAATTTTCACAAAAACAATTTCTTTTAAAATTCATTTCTCGTGCTCGGAACTTCGGATTTTGATTCCAAACATACGCCCGAGTCCCATATTTTTCTACGGACCCTCCGGGACCGTCAAATCACGGGTCCGGGTCCGTTTACCCAAAATGTTGACCAAAGTCAACTTTAATTATATTAATATCAAAATTTATCATTTTTTCCACAGAATTCATATTTAAGCTTCCCGGCTATGTGCTTAGACTACGCACGCAAATCGAGGTGACAAAAAATGAGATTTTCAAGGCCTTAGAAGCACGAAAAGAGAGAGAAAACAGGTGATAACCCTTTGGGTCGTCACATTCTCTACCTCTAAACAACCGTTCATCCTCGAACAGATAAAAGAAATAAGTACCTGAGTCGGGAAATAGATGAGGATAACGGCTCCACATATCAGACTCGGACTCCCAGGTCGATGCCTTAGGGGGCTAACCTCTCCACTGACCACACACTGAAGGAAAAATCTTCGACCTCAACTGTCGAACCTGCCGGTCTAGAATAGCCACCGGCTCCTCCTCATAAAACAAATCCTTGTCCAACTGGACAGTGCTAAAATCTAACGCGTGGGCTGGATCGCCGTGATACCTCCAAAGCATGGACACATGAAAAACTGGATGCACGGCTGACAAGCTAGGCGGCAAGGCAAGTCTATAAGCCACCTCTCCCACATGATCGTGAATCTCAAATGGGCCAATGAACCTAGGCCTAAGCTTGCCCTTCTTCCCAAATCTCATCACGCCCTTCATAGGCGATACTCGGAGCAATACCCGCTCGCTAACCATGAAAGCCATATCTCTAACCTTGCGGTCTGCATAACTCTTCTGCGTGGACTGAGCTGTCCGAAGTCTATCCTGAATGATCTTGACCTTATCCAAGGCCTCCTGAACTAAATCTGTACCCCATAACCGAGCCTCTCCCAGCTTAAACCACCCAACTGAAGACCGGCATCGCCTACCATACAACGCCTCATATGGGGCCATCTGAATGTTGTACTGGTAGCTGTTGTTGTAGTCAAACTCCGCTAAAGGCAAGAACTGATCCCACGAACCTCCAAAGTCAATAACACAAGCTCGGAACATATCCTCCAATATCTGAATAGTCCGCTCGGACTGCTTTTCCGTCTGAGGATGTAATGATGTGCTCAACTCAACCTGGGTGCCCAACTCTCGCTGAACTGCTCTCCAGAAGTGCGAGGTAAACTGCGTACCCCGGTCCGAAATGATAGATACCGGCACCCCATGAAGGCGAACAATCTCTCTAATGTAGATCTCACCTAACCTCTCTGATGAATAAGTGGCTGCAACAGGAACAAAATGCGCTGACTTGGTCAGCCTATCAACAATGACCCAAATCGCATCAAACTTCTTCCGGGTCATGGAGAGTCCAGTAACAAAATCCATAGTAATACTCTCTCACTTCCACTCGGGAAGCTCAATCCTCTGAAACAGTCCACCAGGCCTCTGATCCTCGTACTTAACCTGCTGACAATTAGTCATCAAGCCACATATGCAACAATATTTTTCTTCATTCTGCACCACCAATAGTGCTGCCTCAGGTCCTGATACATCTTCACGACGCCCGGGTGATAGAATACCGGAAACTATGGGCCTCCGCTAAGATCAATTCTCGAATCCCATCAAAACTTGGCACACAAACCCGCCCTTGCAATCTCAAGATGCCATCATCATCTAAGGTCACTTTATTGGCACCTCCACGCTGCACCGTGTCTCTCAGGACACGCAAATGGGGATCATCAAACTGTCGCTCACAGATACGCTCCAACAATAAAGAACGGGTGACCGTGCAAGCTAACACTTAACTAGGCTCAGAGATATCCAATCTCACAAATCGATTGACCAAGGCCTGAACATCCAAAGCAAGCGATCTCTAGCTGACCGGAATATAAGCAAGACTACCCATGCTGGCGGACTTCCTACACAATGCATCGGCCACCACATTGGCCTTCCCCGGGTGGTACAAGATAGTAACATCATAATCTTTCAACAACTCCAACAACCTCCTCTGCCTCAAATTCAACTCCTTTTGATTGAACAAGTACTGAGGACTCTTGTGATCAGTGTACACCTCACACGTCACACCATATAGATAATGCCTCCAAATCTTCAAAGCATGAACAATGGCTGCCAACTCTAGATCATGAACCGGATAATTCTTCTCGTGGATCTTAAACTACCTCGAAGCATAGGCAATGACTCTAACATCCTGCATCAATACTCTGCCAAGCCTAATACGGGAAGCATCACAATAGACTGTATAAGTCCCTGAACCTGTGGGCAAAACCAATACCGGCGCCGTAGTCAGAGCTATCTTGAGCTTTTGAAAGCTCGCCTAACAATCATCCGACCATCTAAAATGGGCACCCTTCTGGGTCAATTTGGTCATCGGGGCTGCGATAGATGAAAACCCCTCCACGAACCGGCGATAGTAACCTGCTAACCCCAAGAAACTCCGAATCTTTGTAGCTGATGCTGGTCGAGGCCAGTTCTTGACTGCCTTAATATTCTTCGGGTCCACCCGAATACCCTCTGCTGATACAACATGACCCAGAAATACAATCGAACTCAACCAGAACTCACACTTTGAAAACTTAGCATATAACTAACTATCCTTCAGAGTCTGAAGAACCACTCTGAGATGCTGCCCGTGCTCCTCCTGTCTGCGGGAGTATATCAGAATATCATCAATGAAAACTATCACGAACAAGTCCAAATAAGGCCTAAACACTCGGTTCATCAACTCCATAAATGCTACTGGGGCATTGGTCAACCTAAATGACATGACCAAGAACTCATAATGCCCACACCGAGTGTGGAATGTTGTCTTAGGGACATCAGACACCCTAATCTTCAGTTGATGGCAGCCAGATCTCAAATCTATCTTCAAAAACACCTTTGCACCCTGAAGCTGGTCGAACAAATCATCAATCCTCGGCAGTGGATACTTGTTCTTTATCGTCACTTTGTTCAATTGTCGGTTGTTGATACCTAATTTTTTCCTGAGTATTTTATATACCCAGAATACTTTTAAAATAACATATACATGCATATATGAGCACACTCAAGAGTTTTGGTACTTTACCAAATTTTTTTAATGATTTTTTAAACCAATTTATGGCATATTTTTATACCATAAAATCCAATAATTATTCCCAAAACTATCATTTTTGCAAATAGCTTATTTTCACTCTCATATTTACACCAAAAGATGACTAACATGTTTTTTGTACATTTTTTACAAATTCACTTAGTATTTTTAAAACTAAATTGCACATAATTGCAATATTAGTCCCTTTGAAGATTTAATTGTAATTATATTTATAAAATTGACTCCAATATTTTTAATTTGATAATTATATATTATTAATCATTTTAGTACGTTTGATTTACTTCCATAAATTATTTTGCTATTTTTATAAATTAAACAAGGGAAAAGTGGCTATTTAAAAGCTAGCCCTTTTGCTTTTCAATTGTAACCGGAATTGAGCCCAATCTCAGCCCCAAACCTGAGCCCAATTCCCTAACCCATTTTAACCCAATTACCCGACCCAATACCCATTTAACCGACCCAACCCATAACCCTTTCAATCCTGGCCGTTGATCTAAAAAGATCAACGGCCACCGTTTCCCCTTTCCTTTTTTAATTCCAAACTAACCCCCAAACCCTCCCCATTATCTCAAATACACCACCTATAATCCCTCGTCTCTCTCAAACGCTCTCACCCACTTGAAACCCTAACAGCCGCCTAACTCTTTTCGACCTCAAATCCACTAGAATCCATGGCTGCTCTAGCCATGGACGACCTATACTCACCTCCTACTGCTCTCACATGCCTGGTGCCTAAAGATTCGAAGGCCAGTCTTCGAGGGTCTTCACCCAGACCTTCACCGATTTGAGGTTTCCGGCCATTTCGTGCTCTGCTCCGACATATCTTAGCCTCTTAAGCCTGGCTCTGACCTTATCGACTCAGATCTAATCTCGTGACTTCCAAGCCATTCTCGTCCTTTAGGGTTCTCAGAAACCCTAGCCTATTCAAGGTTCTATCATCATTATTTGTCTAGAACTATGAGTTATCTATGCTTTTCTTGCCATCTGAGGTATTTTCCCCAAAAGCTTCTTTTCAAAATCGTTTCTCTTCAATTTTAGGGTTTCTGTGAGGATTTTTGAAAAAAAATCTTCCTGATGTTTCTCCTTCTTTGCTTTATGTGTGTTTGTTCATATCCTGCTTGTATGATTTCTTTATTACGCCTGTACTGCCTTCTACCTTTTTTTTCTACTATGCATGTTATTTTTGTTAAACTTTGCCATGTTTTCTCTACTCTTTTACTATGTGTGTTTACTGTTAATTTATTTGATTTTATTTATCGTACTTTGTTCATATTTTTACATGCTTCATCTACTTATGTTCACGCTTGTATTATCTCCTTCTTCTGAATTTGTTTAGGTTCCGAGTTTTCTCAAAATGTGTTCTTCATGATTCTTCTTCCTTTGTCATTTAACGTGCTATCATATCTGTCTTGTTGAGACTCTGAAGCAAATGTCTTGCTTTCTCACTTCCATGTTTTGAAACCCTGGGATTTGGGGGTTTCCTTTGATGATTTTGGTCCCTTGTGTTCGAGTTAAGGCTCCACTTTGGGACCCTGGACTCTTAGACTCACTATGAGTCTGCAAATTGAACTTGTATCTCTACTCTTTTACTATGTGTGTTTACTGTTAAGTTATTTGATTTTGTTTACCAGACTCTGTTCATATTTTTACATGCTTCATCTACTTGTGTTCACGTCTGTATTATCTCCTTCTTTTGAATTTATTTAGGTTCCGAGTTTTCTCAAAAATGTGTTCTTCATGATTCTTCTTCCTTTGTCATTTAACGTGCTATCATATATGTCTTGTTGAGACTCTGAAGCAAATGGCTTGCTTTCTCACTTCCATGTTTTGAAACCCTTAGATTTAGGGGTTTCCTTTGATGATTTTGGTCCCTTGTGTTCGAGTTAAGGCTCCACTTTGAGACCCTGGAATCTTAGACTCACTATGAGTCTGCAAATTGAACTTGTATCTCTACTCTTTTACTATGTGTGTTTAGTGTTAAGTTATTTGATTTTGTTTACCGGACTCTGTTCATATTTTTACATGCTTCATCTACTTGTGTTCACGTCTGTATTATCTCCTTCTTCTGAATTTATTTAGGTTCCGAGTTTTCTCAAAATGTGTTCTTCATGATTCTTCTTCCTTTATCATTTAACGTGCCATAATATATGTCTTGTTGAGACTTTGAAGCAAATGGCTTGCTTTCTCACTTCCATGTTTTGAAACCCTGGGATTTGGGGGTTTCCTTTGATGATTTTGGTCCCTTGTGTTCGAGTTAAGGCTTCACTTTGGGAAACTGGACACTTAGACTCACTATGAGCCTGCAAATTGAACTTGTATCTCTTTGCTTATGATCCTAAGTTTTATGATTCTGAACTCCTCTCTCTTTTACATAGCTCGTCAGTCTCTTCTTGATTCATATGTTTCTGTACTTTATATATGACACTCTTCTTTCAAAAGATTTTTTTTTTGCCAACTACTGATTGATTCTGAATCCATTTGATAGTGTTTACTTGATTGTTCTTGATTTTCCCTAAGTGAACCTTTCTTTACCCTTTTTCTCAACCTGATTCATTCGAGCAAGTATGTAATTTTGGTTTTACTGATTGATTCCCTTTCCTTTTTTTTCAAACCGTGTACTATTGGTTTGTTTCCTTAAATAGCTTCTATGTACTTACCCTTTATTATACCACTGGGAAAATATTCTTTAAAAATCTCTTTCCTTAATTGTTTTACCCGTTTGAATTTGAATCCCTTAATTAAAGGGAGTCTTATATGATTGATTGAAAATCAGACTTTGATTATTTTCTTACCTTATTCCTCACAACTTTCACACTATAAATACTCTCCTCCCTTCTCTTTGAACACACACGAACACAGAACACAATCTGAGTTCACAATTCACTCTCACTTAAACTCTCTCTTTCTGATACTTACACTGCTGTGGACTTTGTTTACTTTCTTCTACACTCTTTTTCTTCTCTACTGGTATGTCTCAATTAGTTTACATGCCTCAACAACAATATGTTTAATTCTGCCCATTTGTTTCAAGCATATTGTCACATGTTTCCCCTTTCCTTTATAGTTAAGTATTTAAATTATGTATGCAATCAGTTGTTTGTCATGAATTTGATACTTTATGAATCCCCTTACCCTTTACCCTTTGTATGTGAGTTATGGTTCAGGACATCACAACACTCCAATTTGCTGTCTATGATCCTGAACTGGATTCTTTAAATCCCAAACTCAATCAATGCCCATTCCCTTTTTCCCTTTTATGTGTCTGAGCCCTGGACTGGGTCTGAGAGTGTCCTAATCACTATCTAGACTTTGGTCTGACCTTCAAAAGGTCTGCTCCTAACTCTTTCAACTAAACAAGAGGTCAGGGGTGTGCCGGCCTACTTTGTGGCTAGGTATGACTACCACCTGTCATGGCTCCCGAATTCCCCTTACACTTTGCACTTACTCTTAGCTATAAGTTCTGCCCCTCTCTTTCAAGCCATGCTTTGGGACCCCTGAGCTCCCTCTGAACTTGGATGCATGAGAGTTGGCTCTTCCACACTGCACTATTGCAATTCTGATAGTATCCTGGGTGTAAGCAATGCCTGGAATCCCTGAGATTCCTTGGAACTTTGAAACACCTTGGATAAAGAGATGGCTTTGGAAATCTGGTTCCCGGAAGTGGCTCAATTGTATGTTATTAGACATTAAGGTTGAATTAGGCTCCTCGGATCTAGTTGTTAGCTTTTGATGTATCTTTTAATTTCCAGTTTGATTCATTGGGTTGTAATAATTTTGTATGAAACTTGGGGAGTATAGTAAAAGGGCGTGGGAGGGGTCTTTACTTTTCTTGCATCCAAGGGGTAGAAATCATGAGTTAGGATTTTTATCAAACTAGATATCCTGCCTATAAGGTCTTTAATACTGATTCAATCACATAGAGACCATGCCTATAGGATTTAACGCTTAACTTTACTGCAAAATCACTTAGAAAGCATGTCTATAGGATTTAACATTCATGTATTTATGTCTATAGGCTCTTGCATTTCTGCATATACAAATGTCATTAGGCTAACCGTTTATAGGATTAATAACAAAGTTGCATATAGACATCATGTGTATAAGACTCCTATTAATGTCATGAAAGGGTGTTAAAATCAGTAAACGTATAGAAAGCATGCCTCTAAGAAACCTCGTCTTTAATAGCACCATTCGTTCTTAAGCAGTATCGATTGCTGGAATTCGTATCTTTACTAAAACTGATAATGTACTACTTCTGAAACCCGCTAAAATTGGTAAACCTTTTCCCATAACCAATCTACACTACCCCAAAACTCGTAAACCTTTTAATCATTCTACATCTTTTCTGAAACAACTGGTAACTCTTTTCTAAAATCGGCTTGCATCTTTTCACTGATAACTCTTTTTTTTTCAAAATCAACTTGCATCTTTTATGAAACTACTGGTAACTCTTTGCATCTTTTTCCTGAAATTAACAGATCCTACGCCTAGGTTTTTATTTCAACTCATAAACAAAAGGTTGGCTAATTAATGAATTGGGTCAGTCCCTGGCAATTGTATCTGAGTTGCCTAATGTAGACTTTCTCTTTAAATACATGTGTTGAACTAGTCCGCTCGCTGCGTAATTTAAATCGAAGACCAAATAAGTATTTGTTAAGGCATGCTAAATTAAATGATTAATTGACTTCTGGGGTTAATTTGAGCCTTGTATTCTTGTTTGTTCTCCCCTTTTACTTGATACTTGTTTTGAATGTCGAGCTAAAATTTTATCCTTTAAACTCCATAAAGGCCCCATCCCTTTCTTCCCCTTTAGGATTAGAAGTCCTAATACCCCGGGACTAATAGGATTGAGATGGGTAGTAGCATGCGATAAGTAAACGATACCGCTCCGCGCTTTAATACCTTAACGGGGTGGGAAGGGTAGACATGGAGATGATGATTATACGATAACACTCCGCGTACAACTGAGTACCAGTGTTGTGCGAATGCTCCATGTAATGTATAAACCTAGGACCCTTTTCTCCTTCTTTATTAGTTTAACAAAATTTTTTGAATCTTTAAAGCTATTGCATTTTCAATTTCTGCTTCTCGCATGATCTTTCGGATTATTTGCACTAAGGGCTTGACCTTTTCCTCTACTTACACGTTTTTACAAAAATTGCTCCTTTAAAATTTAGCACTTCTTTTAACCTTTTGTGCTTCTTGTACTTGTTTATTTACATTTACATCTAAAGTCACAATTGTAGCATGGCCGGGAACCACACTAGTGGATCTTGAGGGGTGCCTAACACCTTCCCCTCGAGATAATTTCAAGCCCTTACCCAAAACTCTGGTGTGCATCTTTAATTCTTCTAAAAGTGCCCTAATGCACTATAATCATTTGGTGGCAACTCTCCAAACTCTCAAAAAACCCAATTCCCAAAGTGGGAAAAGAGTTGTCTTCCCGAATATCGTGAACCCCATTCCGCGAGGAAGAAGGGGACGTCGACAACATGGCGACTCTGCTGGGGACTTCTTTAGGCTTTTATCATTGCATGTTATACGTGACTTTATTGCTTTTGTTTAATTTCTTTATTTGAAACTAACTTGTTTCTTTCGTTTCTTTTTCTTTAATTACTTTCATTTATTGCTTTTCCATCAGTACTATTGTAATTTCTGAGCAAACATTGTAAACTTTATTGTATGAACTTGAAAATACATGTCAATTTGTTTCATCCTTGTAAACTACATCTTCAACATCATATTCCACTCGTGCCAAACAAATACTATAGCAACGCTTATAATGAGTAGTTGCGCACTTCCAATACTACCACCCCCTAAATTTGGCAAAGGCATATTTGCGGTAAAACCAGTCGATCAACGGTGTAGTCGACGGTTCCGTGCCTTTCCCTCTTGAGTTGTCCGCTCAAGGGTACCAGTCTAGAACTTCAAGATAGAAACCTTACTCCGTTAAACTATACATGCATCATGGTCAAACCTAGCAGAGTCAATTATGTTGTCCATATAATGACTCATTAAGATAACATCATCCAAAGTCCACCGGGTTTCCTTGAAACCCAAATGGACACCTCCACGTTCTGTGCATTTATTTGGAGAATTTAAGTGCTTTGCTATGCTAATTATTGATTTAAATAGTCGAGTCTGGTGGGGGTAAGGGCCTAACACTCTATTTTGCAGAAAATGAGGCACGAGATCCCCAGATTCGGCATGGTAACCAACATTCATCCAAGGCTACTGAATTGGTGGAACGACCTCCATTCTAGTGATCAAACACGCATCCGCAAGTACCTAGGGAATCTGCCTTCTCTCCTAGAGATTCAACCAAACAACAGAATCATGGAGGCTGCAACATTGTTCTGCCATAGTGACAAATCTGTGTTCCGCTTTGGTGATCTAGAGATGACTCCTTTACTTGAAGAGATAGGGGCTCTAGCTGGAATTCCTTGGGAGACTTCGGGTTTGCTTATGCCAGAAAATCACAAAGGAAGAGGTTTCCTTAAAATGATGGGGTTGAAGAAAAACCCAGACTTAACCTGTTTGAAAGACTCCTACATCCCGTTTAACTATCTATACGAAAGGTACGGCCATTGCAAGTCATACCGCACCTATTCAAACGAATTTGCTATCACCTCATTGGGGCATGTCCATAGAAGGGTCTTTGTTTTCATGTTTTGCTTTTTGGGGATGATCGTGCTCCCTATGAAGAAGGCTAGGATCCACACTAGACTAGCCATGGTAACCAAAACTTTGATGGAAGAGATTGGTGGGCAAACCTTTAGCATAGTGCCCATGATCGTCGCCGAGATATACCGCGCCTTGAACAAGTGTCAACAACAAGGCAGTCATTTTGGGGGTTGCAACTTATTGCTTCAGCTTTGGCTCATGGAACACCTCCAGAAATGAGAATACCAACAGGAGATCCTACGCAAAGATTGGGATGATCATATCGCCTTCCACTAGCCAAGGCGTATGAATTATATGCCAAAGATGTTCGCTCAGCCAGAGGACACCAGAGGGTGAGTAGAATTGTTCGAAAATTTGAAAAAAGACCAGGTGCAATGGATGTTTGAGTGGTTCCCTACGGATGAATTCATTGTCCGATCCCAAGATGCACCATTTCTCATACTGATTGGTTTGAAAGGGACTTATCCTTACGTTCATCTCCGAGCCATGAGGCAAGCTGGAAGAAGACAAATCATACCAAGGATTGATAAAACAAGTCACCTCAGAGCTGATTTCCAATATGGTGATAGCCCTCACAGGTGCCAAGCTCAGCATTTGTGGCATTGCAAGATCGTTTTGGGGAAGGAATCCATCGAGCCAGACAGGTACCACGCCGATTGCGTGCCGCATTATTCGGGTTTGTTAGAAGACGATGGCATGGCTCAGCCAAGATTCGTTTGAGGTCACAGAATTGTTGACGAGCATACTGAAGCACAGGTTAAGTTAATCAACTGCGCAAGAGAATTCGAGAGTGTGAAAGTGAGCATCGAGAAATACAAGAAGCCCATCAGAAATTGATCGAGGAGTGGAAAGAAATGGCTGTCTGCGCCAACAACCGACTAGGATATTTGGAACGGGGTCTAGTAGAGTTGGAAGGAAAGTTCATCAAGAGGATCGAAGACTACCAAAACGCCGAAGGAAATGCGGGCGGACATCTGGCCCGAGCCTACTTACTGCTAGGACTACGCGAGTTGGTGGAGCTGTTCGACGGAGACAAGGCTGCCAAATCTGGGGAAGGTCATTCTAGGACCAAGTAGTTAGGAGTCCTTCATTTTGCTTAATGATGTAATAAGGCCAATGGCCACTAGTGACATTTACTTTCTCTTATTTAGAGTCGTTTTGGATTCATCTTAGTTTTATCAATAAAATGAGGCATTTAGCATTATAAGTTCTCCAAAACTATTTGTCGCTAGGCCTACATCCGGCACAACGAGGCAGCAAAATTAGGGCGCAGTTTATGTTCTCACCCAATGTGTTTAAATACTGCAATACTTTTTCCTCAGAACCCGCACTAACTTGTTACCTTTTTGTTTTTTTTTTCTTTTATTTTTATTCCTCACCCCAAAGGTTAGTTCGTGCATTCTGGCACCATCAGCATACTCCACAAGATCCAAGGGCCCTCTACCTCCTCCTCCTCCGAGTCCTGTCCGGAACAAGAAAAAAGGTAGAATAGGAGATACAAGCGCCAGAAAGGAGATTGAGATTCCTCAGGGTACCCCGGTTGCTAAGGAAACTACTGCACAACTGGAACAGGTTCAGAATTTGGAGAACCTATCATTTTCCCTCACCGCTCCTGATGTCAACACCCAAAATCCCGCACCTCCATAAAATACCCCGCAACTATAGATACAACCCACTCATACCTGCAACACATGCCACACCAAATAACACCCCACTACTCATTCCCGATCCACTGAACACCACAAATGACCATCTCCACAACACTCCTATTTACGTGGATACTGTACCCCACTATGCCCAACCCATCTCAAATGCACCTGAGTCTGATGAAAAGGACTCCCTCATCAGGAACTTAGCGACAGAGCTCAAGAAATTAACCAGCCGAGTTCAGGGCGTGGAAGGTAACAAAGGCATTGAAGGATTGAATTACGGGGACTTGTGCATTCAACCAAATGTTGAACTTTCGGAGGGGTACAAACCTCCCAAGTTCGAAATGTTTGATGGAACAGGAGATCCTAGAGTCCACCTGAGACCTATTGCGATAAGCTAGTGGGGGTCGGAAGAGATGAGAAGATCCGTATGAAGCTCTTCATGAGGAGCTTAAAGGGAGATGCACTGTCCTGGTACATCAGTCAAGACCCTAAGAAATGGACGAGTTGGGTAGGTATGGCATCGGACTTCATGGATAGATTCTGGTTTAATACAGAAAATGCACCAGATGTATTCTACATACAGAATTTGAAGAAGAAACCCACCGAAAATTTCGCGAGTACGCCACTCGTTGTAGATCCGAAGCTGCAAAGGTCAGGCTGGCCCTAGAAGAAGAGCAAATGAATAGATTCTTTGTCCGAGCTCAGGATACCCAATATTACAAGAGGTTGATGTTAATCGAAGGTCAAAAGTTCTCTGATATCATCAAACTCGAAGAAAAAATCGAAGAGGGCATTAAGAATGGTATGATTACAAATCTTGAAGCATTGCAAGCCACCAATAAGGCTTTAGAAAGTGGTGTCGCATCCAAGAAGAAAGATGTGAGCGCTGTGATGGTCGCACAGGGAGACAAATCACCACCAAAGTACCACACTTACCTATCACCTCCGCTTACATATCAGCCCATCCCGAATTACCAAGCACCCGCACCCTCCTATCCACCTCCCGTTTACCAATCCTCTCCACCTCTCACATATCAACCCACCTTACCCAAATACTCTCAACCAGAACTCGTTTACCAAGCTTATAATGCTCAACCCTATCACTATCAATCACCACCCACCCGTCAAAATTTTTCGAGACCCAGACCAAATTTTGACCGTAAACCTCCCAGACAATACACAACCATCACTGAACTAATTGACCAGCTATATGAAAGACTCAAAGCTGCTGGTTACGTCACTCCTATCCCAGCCAAAGATACAAAAAATCCCTCCCAGTGGGTCAACCCCAACAAGACCTGTGTGTATTATTCCGGTATCAAGGGACACACTCTTGACGAATGCCATTCATAGAAAGATAAGATTCAGACCCTGATTGACAATAAGGTCATTGTAGCAAAGGAGCTCACTCCTAATGTTCGTAACAACCCCCTGCCTGACCACAAAGTTGGAGACATTCATATGATCGAGATCGAGGATGATTGGGACCCCAAAGGGTCGATAGGTTTGATTGCCCAGGGGGATGAACCAAAGAAACCGGCGGTTACCCTTAACCCAATTGTTGTGCAGAACCATCCCTCCAGGGACGATGAAGTAAATATGTCTATACCTCTTGAATTTGAAGTGCCTCCCTCTGCAAAAGCGCCCAGACCAATCGAGGTTGAATTTGGAGTTCCAAAGGCACCTACACCCTTTGAAGTTGCTGTGTTACCACCAAGGGTGCCTATTCCAGTGGCAATGACAGACATGATACCATTCCACTCAAATGCCATAGCATGGGATTACACTGTTTAAGCTAGGAGGAAAGGAAAGACCAGGATAGGAGAAACAATTGTCTCGCAAGGAATGACTAGAACAGGGAGGGTCTACACCCCAGAGCACCTAGCCGAATCCGGTAAGCAAGCCCCGGGACATCCCATTGAGATAGGACCCGACGATATTTGGAGGAAAATATAGGCTAAGGAGTACTCAAACGCTGAACAATTGAACAAAACACCAGCACAGATATCTATCCTGGCTCTTCTGCAGAGTTCTGACGCTCACAAGAATGCTCTAATGAAGATACTGAGCGAAGCTTATGTGCCCAGCAATATAATTGGGGGTGAAATGGCAAATATGGTGGGGCAAGTGCTGGAGAGCCATAAAATAACCTTCCAAGAAGATGAGTTGCCACCAGAAGGATTGAGCCACAACAAGGCATTGCACATCACCGTGCAGTGCGAAGATTATTTCATCACTAGAGTCTTGATTGATAGAGGATCGAGCCTCAACATCTGTCCACTGATAACTCTCAGAACTTTGGGAAAAAGCCTGCACAAGATCAAAGATATGGCTATCAATGTCAAAGCCTTCGATGGGTCCCAGAGATCCACTTTTATCTTATTGCATACGGCTACTTTTCTGCATTCCGAGACTAAGCGTTGTCTCCATCTGCATTTCCTGCATTGCATAAGGCTACCTTTCTGCCTTCGAAGACTAAGCATTGTCTCCATCTGCATTTCCTGCATTGCATAAGGCTATATTTCTGCCTTCCGAGACTAAGAGTTGTCTCCATCTGCATTTTCTGCATTGCATAAGGCTACCTTTCTGCTTTTCAAGACTAAGCGTTGTTTCCATCTACATTTCCTGCATTGCATAAGGCTACCTTTCTGCCTTCCGAGATTAAGCATTGTCTCCATCTGTATTTCCTGCATTGCATAAGGCTACATTTCTGCCTTCCGAAACTAAGTGTTGTCTCCATCTGCATTTCCTGCATTGCATAAGGCTACTTTTCTGCCTTCCGAGACTAAGCGTTGTCTCCATCTGCATTTCCTGAATTGCATAAGGCTACATTTCTGCTTCCGAGACTAAGCATTGTCTTCATTTGCATTTCCTGCCTCCTTTTCTGCCTTCCGAGACTAAGCGTTGTCTCCACCTGCATTTCTTACATTGCATAAGGCTACCTTTCTGCCTTCCAAGACTAAGCGTTGTCTCCATCTGCATTTCCTGCATTGCATAAGGCTACATTTCTGCCTTCCGAGACTAAGCGTTGTCTCCACCTGCATTTCCTGCATTGCATAAGGCTACCTTTCTGCCTTCTGAGACTAAGCGTTGTCTCTATCTGCATTTTCTGCATTGCATAAGGTTACCTTTCTGCCTTCCGAGACTAAGTGTTGTCTCCATCCTACATCATCTGCATATGGCTACCTTTCTGGCTTCCGAGGTTAAACTCTACCTCCACTCGCATGGCTGAAATATTGCCATCTTATCTTTCTTGCATGGCATAAATATTGCCACCTTTACCTACATCGTGCATGGCTGAAATATCGCCACTTTCATTTACGTCTTGCAATCGGCTGAAATATCATCAAACTGTATTTAAAGTTCTATCAGCTGAAATATCGCCATTTACATTTTTTGCACCGGCTGAAATATCCCCAAACTACTATTTAAATTCTCTATCGGTTGAAATATTGCCATTTACATTTTTTCGCACCGGCTGAAATATCGCCAAACCGTATTTAAATTCTTGTCGGCTGAAATATCGCCGTTTACATTTTTGCATCGGCTGAAATACCGCCAAATCTTGCATTTCATGGGCTGAAATATCGCCAAACTGTCCAAAGGCGTCATCGTTCGGAGGCATCATCTTCATAGCCTGAGAACACCATGCCATGGCCCGAGGATCGCACTTTATATCTTGCACATCATTATTCAAAGGCATCATGGTTCGGAGGCACCATTATCATGGCCCAAGAACGTCATTTCATAGCCTGCGAATCCTTTAATTTTGCGCTTCGTGTCCCAGGACATCATGGTCCGAGGACATCATCCTAACTGTCCGAGGACAACATTCATGGTCCAACGTGAACTTGCATCAAATTTAAGTTTATGCACGATATACGTCTATATTGCTCACTTGCAGGTATACCGGCTAGCAACGGCCGTCTCAGCGGGAGCGACCCCATTCTGGTTTTCGCAGCCGATCAACTTCAAGATACCTCTTACTTCCCCCAAGCGTCGTGTTCGTCCTTTCAAATCTCCATCGGCACATTCTGCCAATGGTTCTTGAACTACATACGGCCTGATTCTTGTAAAACCAGTGATATGTAGGTAGCCCAGAGACCAGATCTCGGTCAGATTCTTTCCAAATCGCCGCTTCCGATCAAAATTGGCCATCACATCTTTACCCGGCAACTCTTTCATCCTTCCCAGGTAAAGAGGGGCAGCTGTTGATACCCAATTTTTCCCTGAGTATTTTATGTAACCAAAATACTTTCAAAATAACATATAGATGCATATATGAGCACACCCAAGAGTTTTGGTACTTTACCAAAAAATTTTAATGATTTTTTAAACAAATTCATTGCATATTTTTATACCATAAAATCCAATAATTATTCCCAAAACTATCATTTTGGAAAATAGCTTATTTTTACTCTCATATTTACACCAAAATATGACTAACATGATTTTTGAACATTTTTTACAAATTCACTTAGTATTTTTAAAACTAAATTGCACATAATTGCAATATTAGTCACTTTTAAGATTTAATTATAATTATATTTATAAAATTGACTCCTATATTTTTAATTTGATAAATATGTATTATTAATCATTTTAGTATGTTTGATTTACTTCCAAAAATTATTTTGCTATTTTTATAAATTAAACAAGGGAAAAGTGGCTATTTAAAAGCTAGCCCTTTTACATTTCAATTTTAACCGGAATTGAGCCCAATCTCAGCCCCAAGCCTGAGCCCAATTCCCTAACCCAATTTAACCCAGTTACCCGACCCAACCCATAACCCTTTTAATCCTGATCGTTGATTTAAAACGATCAATGGCCACCGTTCCCCCTTTCCTTTTTTAATTCCAAACTACCCACCAACCCTCCTCATTCTCTCAAAGACGCCGCCTCTAATCCCTCGTCTCTCTCAAACGCTCTCACCCACTTGAAACCCTAACAGCCGCCTACCTCTTTTCGACCTCAAATCCACCAGAATCCATGGCTGCTCTAGCCTTGGACGACCTATACTCACCTCCTGCTGCTCTCACATGCCTGGTGCCTGAAGATTCGAAGGCCAGTCTTCGAGGGTCTTCACCCAGACCTTCACTGATTTGAGGTTTTCGGCCATTTCCGGTCCTGCTCCGACATATCTTAGCCTACTGAGCCTGGCTCCAACCTTATCGACTCAGATCTAATCTCATGACTTCCAAGCCTTTCTCGTCCTTTAGGGTTCTCAGAAACCCTAGCCTATTCAAGGTTCTTTCATCGTTATTTATCTAGATCTATGCGTTTCTATGCTTTTTTTGCCACCTACGGTGTTTTCCCCAAAAGCTTCTTTTCAAAATTGTTTCCCTTCAATTTTAGGGTTTCTGAGAGAATTTTTGAAAAAAAATCTTTCTGATGTTTCTCCTTCTTTTCTTTATGTGTGTTTGTTCATATCCTACTCGTATGATTTCTTTATTACGCGTGTACTGTCTTCTACCTTTTCTTCTCCACTATGCATGTTATTTCTATTAAACTTTGCCATGTTTTCCTTACTCTTTTACTATGTGTGTTTACTGTTAAGTTATTTGATTTTATTTACTGGACTCTGTTCATATTTTTACAAGCTTCATCTACTTGTGTTCACATCTGTATTATCTCTTTATTCTGAATTTGTTTAGGTTCCGAGTTTTCTCAAAATGAGTTCTTCATGATTCTTCTTCCTTTGTCATTTAACGTGTATCATATCTGTCTTGTTGAGACTCTGAAGCAAATGGCTTGCTTTCTCACTTCCATGTTTTGAAACCCTTGGATTTGGGGGTTTCCTTTGATTATTTTGGTCCCTTGTGTTCGAGTTAAGGCTCCACTTTGGGTCCCTGGACTCTTAGACTCACTAAGAGTCTGCAAATTAAACTTGTATCTGTTTGCTTATGATCATGAGTTTTATGATTCTGAACTCCTCTCTCTTTTACATAGCTCGATAGTCTCTTCTTGATTCACATGTTTGTGTACTTTATATATGACACTCTTCTTTTAAAAGATTTTTTTGCCAACTACTAATTGATTCTGAATCCCTTTGATGATGTTTACTTGATTGTTCTTGATTTTCCCTAAGTTTCTTTACCCTTTTTCTCAACCTGATTCATTCGAGCAAGCATGTAATTTTGGTTTTACTGATTGATTCCCTTTTCTTTCTTTTTTTTTTCAAACCGTATACTATTTGTTTGTTTCATTAAATAGCTTCTATGTACTTACCCTTTATTATACCGCTGGGAAAATATTATTTCAAAATCCCTTCCCTTAATTATTTTACCCGTTTGAATTTGAATCCCTTAATTAAAGGGAGTCTTATATGGTTGATTGAAAATCAGACTTTGATTATTTTCTTACCTTATTCCTCACAACTTTCACACTATAAATACTCTCCTCCCTTCTCTTTTAACACACACGAATACAGAACACAATCTGAGTTCACAATTAACTCTCACTTAAACTCTCTCTTTATGATACTTGCAATATTGTGGACTTTGTTTACTTTCTTCTGCACTCTTTTGCTTCTCTACTGGTATGTCTCAATTAGTTTACATGTCTCAACAAAAATGTATTTAATTCTGCCCATTTGTTTCAAGCATATTGTCGCATGTTTCCCCTTTCCTTTATAGTTCAGTATTTAAATTATGTATGCAATCAGTTGTTTGTCATGAATTTGATACTTTATGAATCCCCTTACCCTTTACCCTTTGTATGTGAGTTATGGTTCAGGACATAATAGCACTTCAATTTGCCGTCTATGATCCTGAACTGGATTCTTTGAATCCCAAACTTAATCAATGCTCATTCCCTTTTCCCCTTTTATGTGTCTGAGCCCTGGACTGGGGTCTGATAGTGTCCTAATCACTATCTAGACTTTTTTCTAACCTTCAAAAGGTCTGCTCCTAACTTATTCAACAAAACAAGTGGTCAGGGGTGTGCCAGCCTACTTTGTGGCTAGGTATGACTACCACCTGTCATGGCTCCCCAATTCCCCTTTCACTTTGCACTTACTCTTAGCTATAAATTTTGCCCCTCTCTTGCAAGCCATGCTTTGGGACCCCTGAGCTCCCTCTGAACTTGGATGTATGAGAGTTGGCTCTTCCACACTGCACTATTCTAATTCTGATAGTATCATGGGTGTAAGCAATGCCTGGAATCCCTGAGATTCCTTGGAACTTTGAAACACCTTGGAGAAAGAGATGGCTTTGGAAATCTGGATCCCGGAAGTGGCTCAATCGCATGTTATTAGACATTAAGGTTGAATTAGGCTCCTCGGATCTAGCTGTTAGCTTTTGATGTATCTTTTAATTTCTAGTTTGATTCATTGGGTTGTAATAGTTTTGTCTTAAACTTGGGGAGTATAGTAAAAGGGCGTGGGAGGGGTCTTTACTTTTCTTGCATCCAAGGGGTAGAAATCATGAGTTAGGATTTTTATCAAACTAGAAATACTGCCTATAAGGTCTTTAATACTGATTCAATCATATAGAGACCATGCCTATAGGTTTTAACGCTTAACTTTATCGCAAAATCACCTAGAAAGCATGTCTATAGGATTTAACATTCATGTTCTGTAATGACACATATAGAGATCATGTCTATAGGCTCTTGTATTTCTGCATATACAAATGTCATTAGGAAAACCGTTTATAGGCTTAATAACAAAGATACATATAGACATCATGTGTATAAGACTCATATTAATGTCATGAAAGGGTGTTAAAATCAGTAAACATATAGAAAGCATGCCTATAGGAAACCTCGTCTTTAATAGCACCATTCGTTCTTAAGCAGTATCGATTGCTGGAATTTGTGTCTTTACTAAAACTGGTAATTTTCTACTTCTGAAACTCGCTAAAATTGGTAAACCTTTTCCCATAACCAATCTGCACTCCCCCGAAACTCGTAAACCTTTTAATCAGTCTGCATCTTTTCTGAAACAACTGGTAACTCTTTTCTAAAATCGGCTTGTATCTTTTCAGTGATAACTCTTTTTTTTTTCTAAAATCAACTTGCATCTTTTCTGAAACTACTGGTAACTCTTTGCATCTTTTTCCTAAAATTAATAGATCCTACGCCTAGGTTTTTATCAACTCATAAACAAAAGGTTGACTAATTAATGAATTGGGTCAGTCCCTGACAACTGTATCTGAGTTGCCTAATGCAGACTTTCTGTTTAGATACATGTGTTGAACCAGTCCGTTCGCTGCTTAATTTAAATCTAAGACCAAATCAGTATTTGTTAAGGCATGCTAAACTAAATGATTGTTTGACTTCTGGGGTTAATTTGAGCCTTGTATACTTGTTTGTCCTCCCCTTTAACTTGATACTTGTTTTGAATATCGAGCTAGAATTTTATCCTTTAAACTCCACAAAGGCCCTATCCCTTTATTCCCCTTTAGGATTAGAAATCCTAATACCACAGGACTAATAGGATTGGGACGGGTAGTAGCATGCGATAAGTAAACGATACCGTTCCGCGCTTTAATACCTTAAAGGTGTGGGAAGGGTAGACATAGAGATGATGATTACACGATAACACTCCGCATACAACTGAGTACCAGTGTTGTGCGAATGATCCATGTAATGTATAAACCTAGGACCCCTTTCTCCTTCTTTATTAGTTTAACAAAATTTTCTGAATCTTTAAAGCTATTGCATTTTCAATTTCTGCTTCTCGCATGAACTTTCGGATTATTTGCACCAAGTGCTTGACCTTTTCCTCTACTTGCACGTTTTTACAAAAAATGCTCCTTTAAAATTCAGCACTTCTTTTAACCTTTTGTGCTTCTTGTACTTATTTATTTACATTTACATCTAAAGTCACAATTATAGCATGGCCGGGAACCATACTAGTGGATCTAGAGGGGTGCCTAACACCTTCCCCTCGAGATAATTTCAAGCCCTTACCCAAAACTCTGGTGTCACTACAACAAATGTGATATCTAGCTACAAAACTTTTAGCCACGACACATAATTCGTCACTAATAATTCATTTTTCATGACAAAAATTATGTTTCGTATTTGAATACATAAGCCGCACACATTTAGTGAATAATATTAGCCACGAATTTTATATCATGGGTGACATATTATTTTGTAACTAATGATGTACCCAATTTTTTTTCTCATTTTTATTTATTTATATCACAATTCAATTATTTGTTTTACCAATTAAACTCTACGTCTAACAAGAAGTTGTAATTTATACCAGTTATATTTTATTTATACCATGATACCATAAAGCATTAACTTAAATTTTAATTTTTCTCTATCTTTTATACAGGTATATGAAGGTAACTATTGGATCAAGACTAATTGCAAGTGAAGTGTCACTGCATTACTCCGCTTCTCAGTCCTAGTTTAGGAGTAATATTTCTCAGTTAGACTTTTATGTTGAACATATTTACTTTAATTATGTTTCTTTTAATTTAAAGAGATTTTATTTCAATATTGTTTTAATATTAATTTTATGACCAATGGTGAATATTTTCTTTTACCTTTGATTTTATTTATTTTTATGTTATTACCTTGATTGTTTTATTATGTTATTTCAAATTCGTATAACGTCAATCTAAAACAAATATGAATATAAACGTCATCAAACATTTGTTATTAGTGACAAAAAAATTCACTTTGTATAGTTTTTAGGAATATCACATTTTCGTCACGAAAAAAATTAAGTTCGTCATAAATTCACTATATTTAGTGACAAAATAATTTATGTCCCAAAATGTTCTTTTTATTGACTACGAATCATTTTTTTTTTTGACAATTGTAATTGTTACTAATTATGATAACTTATAGTGACAAACTTTGTTTTGTTGATAAAAATATTTTTGTAGTGACGACATGATAGGTATAACTACAAAATTATAATTGTCACTAATTATATATTTAGGGACGAAATACATTTTTGTAGATAAAAGTTAGTCTTTAGAGACAAGATTACGGTTTTTCAACTATGAAACACATATAGCTTTAGAGATATTTGATGTCGTCACTAATTAAACTAAAATTTTAGAGACGATGCAGTTTCGTCGACATTAATGCACTTTTTAGTGACAAAATCATACTATTAAATACGATTTTTTGGTATTTTTTTTGACAAATAAATCCGTCATAAATATTACGTATTTTGGTACGAAAAAGAATTTCGTATTTAATACTTCATTATTTGGCGACGAAACACAAAGTTGTCTTTATATGTTATTAGTGACGGTGTTTTAGAGACGAAATATTGACAAAAAAAATTCGTCACAAAAAATCTTTGATGACGAAAAATAAATCATAGGTGACAAAATAAATCATCATTGATAATCAAATTTGTTGTAGTGAACAGGGAAAAAGAATTGCATGTGTGATGAGAGAGACTGGGTGCTTATTCATTTTTTCATCATTATCACACATCTTTTAACATCTTCTAAATGTTTCTTTTGACTGTTTTCATGTCTTTTTATTAGCAGTGGATCTGGATCAGATTAATTTCAAACACCTACACTATAAAGCTGTCTCTGGATAAAGATAATGTCTCTAAAAAGACGACGACGACGATATCAACAAAAATAATACTAATAATTCGGAAAAAGCTGTGTCTTCATGAACTATAAATGTTATTCGAACCTTTTTTTTATCGATCCATATATATGTAGAATAAAAATGGTGGGTGTTTTTATTGCTCCAGATATATGAACTAAATTAATTTAAGTATATCGTCAACTATATTGTTATTAGAGAGTTTATTATTAGGAACAAACAAATGCAAAAGAAAGAATCATTCATGCAAACAAAATATATAAGATTTTGGTTAGGTTGAATATACTGCTCCTCTCTAATATGTCTCTTGTTTTTTAATTAATAAAAGCTGGCCATGCACTTTGGTAGCTGTTATTTAAGTTGTTTGTAGAATTCAGCATAAAATAATCGCAAGATGTATTGATCATATAATTATATATCACACCTAGCTAGCTTGTTGAACTGCTAGCTAAGTTTTGATAGAATTAAAATGGTGACAACTAGTCAACTACTATTCCTTACACCTTATATTATGATTGGTTTGGTGCAAACAGTTGATCGACCGATTTTTTTTATGATATAAAGGTATATAGTAATGTGATTTATTTTAATTCAAATTTAAAATATAATTTAGCATAATGGCTTTTTTCGTGAGAGAGGAAATTGACAAAATATTACTAAAACTAATAGATTTATTTAACTTCTTCCAACATTTGGATACATCTTAATTTTGTTTTACATATAGCCCACACAGGTAAGCGTAAAGTGTAGATACAGCTGTAGATTTAGTTGCTAATTGTAGATTGTATGTATACAAAAAGTTTTCGCAGGGTAAGGCTTCAATCAAGATTGTAAGAATTCGAAAAATTCACTTGGACTTTTATATCAAGAACCAAAAGAAAGCAAAAACGAGTCATAGTACTCTACAACAATATACGATTAAAATCGGGTCCACCCGATTTTACTGATTTATCAGAATTAGTGTAAGGGATCAAAGATCAATCTCGTAATAAATCGGATCGAGGCACAAGAATAAGGTACCGAGGAGGTACCTGACAAGATCGAGGCCGGTAGTCATCGAGACCAAATGAGATAGACATCGAGCAAGATCGAAGGTAGCATAATAAAATAAAGGCGAGATATCCGTGACTGGTCGAATATCATGGTGGAAATCTCGGAACGAATCAAATCAAGGACGATTAATTAACCAATCATGGGATTTCCTTCTGTAATTAGAGTTATACCATAATTAGGATTCAATTCCTCTATTATATAAAGAGGGGTTCGAATCATTTGTGGGACACATTATGGCATATCAAAGCAACATAACACTTTCTCTTTAGTTTATACTCTTGTTCACCGGCTTGTTATATTTTTAACTGTTCTTACACCAATCAGCTCGAGAGCTAAATTCTATTCAAACTCTGGTTTGTTTTAACCAATTGTCAATTTTTATTATTAATCTTCATACTCATAAATTGATATTAGGTGAAAACACAGATCCTTAAAACCACATTATATGTTTAATGGTTATCTAATTGTTTTAGGGTAAACAATTTGGCACCCACCATAAAGCTAAGAATGATAGTGTTTGCCTGGTATTAATTCTCATAACACACACTGCTTTACGCTTGTTCTCGTAAGTGACTTTGATTTCACGAATCAACATGTCAAACTCTCAAGTAGCACCCACTCACATAGACAACGGCCTTGGTTTTCATGGCGAGAACGTAAACATAGTCGCCCCAAGAAACGGAGTACCTCCAGTTAACCCCGACGCACTGACGTCCATAGACCCAGTTGATGTCATTTCCCATATTGCCATTAATGGAAATTTGGGCGTCGACCTTGAAAAAGCATTTGCAGAGATGCTCGAGCAGTTGATCAGAACGCATAGAGAGGTGAAGAAGGCGGAATTAGCCTTCGAATTATAGTCGAGATGTTGCACACTCAACAAGTTGTGATAGTCCAACTCCAAAATCAGAATCGAGCACCAAGTAGAATAGACCTCGAAACATCACAAGAAGTTGTTCGTAGAGCATAAACCGTACCAGAGAAATCGAACGCTAATGAATCAAGGACTGACCCCGACATTATGAAGATGGTCGAAGAGCTCACTAAACGGGTCGAATCAGGTGAACAGAAAATCGAGGCTAATAACAAAAAGGTAGAAACTTACAACTCACGCGTTCACCAAATATCAGGGGAACCTCGATTATATAGGATTTGGATTCGAAGAAGTTTGTGCAGAAGCCTTTCCCTCCAAATGCGGATCCAAAGCCTATCCCGAAAAAAATTGGCATGCCATAAATTCCCAAATACAATGGAACCACCGACCGTAATGCACATGTCACTTCTTATATGTGTGCAATAAAAGTGAATGACTTAGAATATGATGAGATTGAATTCGTCCTACTGAAAAAGTTTGGAGAAACTTTATCGAAAGGAGCAATGATATGGTACAACAATTTGCCGCCCAATTCCATAGATTCTTTCGCCATGCTTGCAGATTCCTTCGTAAAGGCACACGCCGGAGCAATAAAGGTTGCAACTAGGAAATCAGACTTCAAAGTGAAACAAAAGGACAAAAAATTTTTGAGGGAATTCGTATTTCGATTTCAGATGAAATGCATGGACCTACCCTCAGTCACAGATGATTAGGTTGTTCAGGCTTTTACTCAAGGTTTGAACGAACGAAGTTCGATAGCGTCACGACAACTAAAGTATAATTTAATTAAATATCCAGTTGTGACCTAGGACGATGTACATAATCAATACCAGTGAAATATTAGGGTCGAGGATGATCAATTGCGAACCCCTTCTAGTTACGTCTACCCGAATAGGCCCGTCGACATAATTCAGAGGGACATCGATAGAGAATCCCGATCGAGCAGAGATCAATATCAACCATACAATGCAGATTGTCGAAATAGTGGCCCAGGGCATAATTTCGTTTAAAGTGATCGAAGGAATGATCGAGGACAGAACTCCCGAGGGCTCATGAGTAAAAGTGGCTTCAATAAACATGTTAAGCCCAAGGAAGCCCCACGAATGTCAGAATACAACTTCAGCATCGATGTATCGGGTATTGTATTAGCTATTGGGCGAATCAAGGACACTAGATGGCCCAGACCCCTACAGATTGATCCAGCTTAGAGGAATCCTAATCAATTATGCAAATACCATGGTACCCATGGTTATAGGACCAAAAACTGCAGACAGTTGATGGAGGAGGTAGCCCATCTATTCAACGAGGGTTACCTTCAAGAATTCTTAAGTGATCTAGCAAAAAAATCATTTCAAAAATAGAGATCTGAACAAGCGTAATGAGCAGGAAGAGCCACAACATGTGATTCAGATGATCGATAGAGGAGTCGATATTCCTCAAGGACTTGTATTTAAACGCACCAAGGTGACAATCACAAGGGAAAAGCAAACTTGGGATTACTTACCGGAAGAAACTTTGTCTTTCTACAAAGAGGATGCAGAAGGGATCGAACAACCTGACAACGAAGCATTGGTAAACGTACGTTGATCGATCCAGGTAGCATGGCAAACATTATTCGATCAAAGATCGTAGAGCAACTTGACCTCCAAGATCAAATTGTGCCCGCGGCGCCGGTACTTAATGACTTCAACATGGCAAGTGAAACCACCAAAGGGGAAATCATTTTGCTAGTAAATGTGGCCAAGACTATCCAATAAATAAAGTTCCATGTGATCGAAGGCGACATGAGGTACAACACGCTCCTTGGAAGGCCTTGAATTCATAACATGAGGGCAATACCCTCGATGCTTCATCACGTCCTGAAGTTCCCAACATCATAAGGAATCAAAATGGTGTACGGTGAACAAACCCCCGCCAAAGAAACGTTCACAATCGATGAATTAATATCGGTATCGGTGCTTTCATCAACAAAGGGATTGGAGTCAAAGGGAAAGCAAGAATTCAAATAGCAGCCACAACCACCAACCTCGGCCCGATCGAAGGATCAGTAAACTTTCGAGGATGATGATTATGTGATACCTCTAACCTTCATAATCCCTGATGATTCTGATGCAACGAAGTCAAAGGTCAAAGATCTAGAACAAATCATAAAGATTGAGCATCTGCTCGATTGAAAGATATACCCGGGCACGGGGTTAATCCCAAGCTTAGGAATAAAATCATTTTCAATTCCTTTTAGATAACATAGATTATTTTTCTTAGTCCCACCTAGATATGACAGGGATCCCATTGGAGATCACTACACATCGATTGAGCTTGTATCCGAAGTTTCGCCCGATAAAATAAAAGATGAGGCCCCAGTCCGAGGTAAAACATGCATTCATTAAAGACGAGGTAACAAAATTTCTCAATTTAGGATCCATTCGGGCGGTAAAATATCCGAAATGATTAGCAAACTTAGTTGTAGTCCCTAAAAGGGGAAATAAACTTAGAATATCGGTAGACTACAAGGATTTAAACAAAGCGTTCCCTAAAGATTCCTTTCCCGTGCCAAATATCGATCGCATGATCGATGCCACGGACGGCCACGAGATCCTTAGTTTTCTCGATGCCTACTCCGGGTACAATCAATTACAAATGAACCCGGAGGATCAGATAAAGATTTCGTTCATTACTAAGTACGATACTTATTCTTATAACGTGATGCTGTTTGGAATAAAATGTTGGTGCTACCTATCAACGCCTAGTAAATCGAATGTTCGAATAACAAATAGGTAAATCACTGGAGGTTTATATTGACGATATATTAGTTAAGTCCCTGCAAATAGAGGACCATTCAAAATATTTGTAGGAGACCTTCGACATACTAAGAAAGTATAACATGAAGCTTAACCCAGAGAAATGTACATTCGGAGTCGGTTCAGGTAAGTTCCTCGGCTTTATGGTATCAAATCGGGTGACTAAAATCAACCCCGATAAAATCAAGGCAATCGAAGACATCACAGTTGTTGATAACATCATGGTCGTACAGAGGTTAAAAGGGCCAATAGCCGCCCTAGGGCGATTCATCTCGAGGTCCTCACATAGAAGTCATCGGTTCTTCTCGCTGCTTAAGAAAAAGAGCAATTTTGCATGGACCCCGAAATTTCAACAAGCCTTAGAGGAACTCAAACGATACCAGTCGAGCCCGATATTGCTTCACACCTCGAAAGTGGACGAGCAACTCTACTTATACTTAGCGGTCTCGAAGATAGTGGTAAGTAGGGTCTTAGTTCGGGAAGAGCAAGGTATGAAATTTCCTGCTTACTATGTTAGTCGTATCCTAGGTGAGGCCGAGACCTGGTACCCATACTTAGAAAAATTGGCGCTCACTTTATTATGCATCTCTAGGAAGTTAAAACCATATTTTCAATATCACCCAATTTGCATGGTGACTGCCTATCCCCTTCGCAATATTTTGTATAAGCCCTAACTCCCGGGTCCATTGGCCATATGGGTCATCGAGATCAGCGATACGATATCGAGTATCTACCCCGAACGACCATCAAGTCTCAAATCTTGGCAGACTTCATGGCCGACTTTATGCCAGCCCTCGTACCCAAGGTAAAAAAGGAACTATTATTAAAATCGAGTACATCATCGGGGGTATGGACCCTCTTCACAAACGACGATTCAAATGTGAAGGGGTCCGGTCTAGGCATCATTTTGAAGCCACCAATGGGTAGTACAATTAGACAGTCTATCAAAACTTTAAAATTAACTAACAATGAGGTCGAGTATGAGGCCACAATTGTAGGTCTCGAGCTCGCTAAAAGCTTGGGAGCAGATGTCATCTATGCCAAGTGTAACTCCCAACTTATGGTAAATCAAGTCAGCAGAACTTACGAGGTTCGAGAAGATCGAATGCAGAGGTACTTGGATAAACTACATGTGTCTCTGCATCGATTTAAAGAATGGACCCTATAGCACGTACCTTGAGAACAAAATAGCTAGGCGGATGCCCTTGCAAATTAGGGGTCTTCAATCCAAGATGAAGAACTTAACTTGGGGACTGTGTACAACTTTCAAGGTCAGTAATTGAAGAAGGACACACCGAAATAAACTCCACAAGTCTTACCTGGGATTGGAGGAATAAATACATCGAATACCTAAAGAACGGGAGGCTTCCATCAGATCCTAAGGAATCAAGGATTCTAAGCACGAAGGCTGCACGATTCATATATATTGGACGAGGATGGAACACTGTACAGGAGAATATCCGATGGAACATTGGTGAAATGTTTGGGACTAGGAGATGTCAACTACGTTCTATGAGAAATTCATGAGGGCACATGTGGAAATCATTCTGGTGCCGAGTCATTGGTTCACAAAGTCATCAGAGCAGGGCATTATTGGGCAAATATGGAAAATATACAAAAGAATTCATCCGAAAATACGACAAATTCCAGAGGTATGCGCTGATGATTCACCAACCCAAGGAGCAACTCCACTCAGTCCTATCACCATGGACGTTTATCAAATGACGAATGGATATCGGCCTACTACCATCGTCCCCAGGTAAAGCTAAATTGATATTATTTATGACTGATTATTTTTCTAAGTGGGTTGAAGCACATGCCTTCGAAAAAGTTGGAGAAAAAGAAGTCATAGGTTCATCTGGGACCACATTATATGCCGATTGGATGCCTGCCAAGATCGTATGTGACAATGGAAAACAATTCGTTGGCAGCAAAGTGACAAAGTTACTCGAAGACCAAAAAATAAAAAGGGTCAGGTCGATATCGTATCATCCTAGTGGGAAAGGACAGGCTGAATCGACAAACAAGACCATCACACAAAATCTAAAGAAAAGATTGAATGACGCTAAAGGAATATGGAGAGAAATATTTCCCAAGGTCCTTTGAGCTTATTGAACAACGTCGAGATCCAGTACGGGGTAGCACCGTTCTCTTTAGTCTATGGTGTCGAAGCTCTGATCTTGGTTGAAGTCGGGGAACCTAGCTTTAGGTTTTGGTATGCAATGGAAGATTCAAATCACGAGGCTATGAATACGAGCCTCGGATTGCTAGATGAAATATAGGAAGCCACCCTTATTCGAATGGCCGCAGAGAAACAACAGATCAAAAGTTATTACAATCGAAGAGCCAATATTTGACACTTTAAAATCAAGGACTTAGTTCTGAGAAAGGTCACCCTTAATACTCGAGACCCAAATGAAGGAAAACTTGACCCGAATTAGGAGGGACCGCATCAGGTCCTTGATATCGTCGAAAAATGATCCTACAAACTTGGCACGATGAATGGCGAGCAATTACCAAACAATTGGAACGTGTTACTCCTCAAAAGATATTACTGTTAAAGTATGGCCTTCTCCATTTTTATTTATATTTTATATTAACCAATTGCAAGTTTTCAATAGGAGACGTTGAAGGATTATTCATCACAAAGTCCTTAGGTCTGAAAGCACATGTTGCACTCTTTTTCCCTTATACCGATTTTTGTCCCAAATGGATTTTTCCGGCAGGGTTTTTAATGAGGAAAATATTGTTCTGCTAACTTAGAGCAATTCAACAATATTCGAGGCTTCTTAACAATCAACCGCGAATACTGGAGGTCATCACCCTCGAATTTCAACTTTGTTACAAGGAAGATACTTCGTGTCAACTGGGTCTCGATAGGTTAAATTTTGTAAGGGCCAAATGGTCAAATGAACCGTGCCCATGTAGATTACTCAAGCACTAAAGGCAAACATGTATGCATGTATAATCTATTGAGAAAAGTATTTTCCCTTGCTGAATATTTTATTCCTTAGAGAAATTTTTACTTTACAATTTTATACTTTTGGTCTATTGTGGAAACAAGCTTAAGGGCCGATCACGATTGAAGTTCAAACAACTTACCCTATACTAGGGGACTGCCGTCCGAAAAATTGGCATAATCAAATTATTAAAGTCTCGACATCATAAGACCTTAAAAAGGAAACCCTCATTTTTATAGGCCACGACCACCCCACTCTTGGAATGACACTTCGAATTAGTTCGAAGTATAATTGAGAAAAAAGCCCAAGAGGCAAATCTCAAGTTAAAGGCTGTCCAAACTAACACGGTTCAGAGAAGTTCGAATTCCATAATAAAAATAGGCCTTCTAATATCTTCACAAAATCGGTTAAAAAAGCTACCCTCGGCAAAATTATAAAGGGTTTAGATACCCTCGAAAACCCTAAAGGGGTACCGGATTGTTCGAACTCTCGAACAACCTTATTTCATGCTAAGGCATAACAAATTTTTGTATGATTAACTTTTTTAAGCTGAAAAGGGAAAAAAGCCATTCTTTTGAGGCCATGTCGGTCTAATTCAAGAGCCTAAGGACCGTTCCATTTTTTAAGTTCGAGAAGTCATCCTCACTCAACTAAAACCTAAGGATCATCCTACTTCAATTCCAAGCAAGTATTCACTCAATTATAAAGACTACACTAGTCCGACTTCTATCAAATTGCCCAAGCCTTGTACTAATGAAAGTTTTCAAGGAATGGACGAAACAGAATTTTCACAAGACATAAATTGAAATAAAGACAAGTCACAGCGAAAAGTGATCTTTTATATATATGAAAATATTTACAAGGACTGATGAGGATCCTACACAAACATTCAAAATAGAAAAATCCTACATTCCTAATTTTCTTGGGGAGCTACATCTTCATCATCGGGATCTTTTCTGCTCTCGGATCCACTCGCGTTCCCCGAATCATCATCATTAGAAGATACCAATGCTCTGGCTTCGGCTTCAAGTTCTTTTGCATTTTTATCTCTGTAGTGCTATCGAAGCCACAGGCGTAGATATCCTCAAGAGTCTCTATTCGAGATTGGCATTTGGCATGCTCAGCAACTCGGTATGCTCAAGTCTGGGCAATATCAATAACTTCCTTCATTGGAGCTTGAGTGGCTTCGGCATTATATCAGAAGACGGCCATAGTTGCCTCAGCATTGGCTTTAGTTATCTCAGCCTTAGATTTTGCCACGACAAACTCTATGTCTTACCAAGCCTAGAGCTCCTTAATTTCCTTGGCTTGTGCCAAGTTGCTCTCTTTATGGCTTTGAAGTTGATTTTCAGCCGAGGATAACTGGGCTTGAGCAGTCTCTTTCTCTAAGGCAAGGCGGTCCATATTTTGCTTCCATGCTATGGTTTCTGCCTTCACTGCATCTACCTCTCCACGAAGTTGCACAATTGTCTTGTGTAATTGCTGGACCTGTGAGATCGGATCGTTAGCCACCACTCCCAAACTGAGGCCATGAGCTTCTAAGACTTTATTTACCTACTCGGTATCTCGCTCCGTTCTTTCTGAGTCATGGCCAGTTTAGCAAGAAGGCCTTTGATTTCTTCTTCTTTTAGCCCCATAAGGATTTCAAGGGAACTCTTCTCCTCGGTAAGCCCTTGAATATCGGTCTCGTACTAGCTCAGTCCTACTCGAGATTTGGAAAATACTTCCTGAAAGCACCAAAGCCTTCACATAGAATAAAAAAAATTAGACAGGAAGGGAAAAATCACAAGTATGATATCAACAAGGGGAATTAAAGCTTACCCGATTCAGAACCTGTTGTGCCTTATCAATGAGACTCGGCGCTCCACCTGAATATTTCCTCGATGTCTCCAAGTCATTCGATCTAGCACTATTCTCGATCCCAATAAAACAACCACGAAAAAGGTGTTTTCCACCGAGGGTGCCTTCTACATGAGGGTTCTTCATGGACCGAGCCTCCCGAACTTCCTCTTCTAAGAATAAAGGAAGCGAAGGGGAGTCTCTAATTTGTAATGCCCCAAGTGGGTCACTTGGGGCGCTCTCTCTATTATGAGGAGCCTTAGCACTGGACTTCACATCCATTTCCGACGCCTTCCCACCCCGAGGTAGGGTATTTTCGGCTCCTGTTGGCTTAGGGAATCCAACTAAATTCCCCTCTTGGACCCCGACAGATCGGGGTAGAATATCTCCAGTTTTGACTAATATGGTGGCCTTTTGATCCTTGGTATTTTGTCGTGTTCGAGCCACCAGGCCGGAATCATCTTCTTTTACTTCTTCTTCCTCTCTTAGGAGTTGAATTGACTCCATGGACAGAGGGTGGCTCTAACCCTTCGGAGGAAAAGGCCCTTTTTTATACTAAAATATTCTTCATCATCTCACGAGTCCGTACATATAAAGAACTTCAAAATTGGAGTTCATTTGACCCCTCAAATCATCCCTAGAAGGTCTCATAATCTCAATCACTAACTCCACCTTTTTCTACTCATTTTCATGTCTAAATCCATGTAAAATCACATATTTGACTCAAAAATAGGAAGAAATCACTTACCTAGTATTGCTTGGTGAAAATCCCTCTTTGAGCTCTCCAAAATCGTCCAATCCAAATGAAAGAAATGGGCTAAAACTCGTGTTTAAAACAATCTGCCCAGGCTTCATCAAGTTGTACATTGCACTGTGCAGGTTGTACATCCTATTACCATTTTCCCCTACTGTACACCTTCTGTTAAAACGCCCATAACTCCTTGTGAAAATATCCAAATGATAAACGGTTTGAAGATTTAGAAACTAGAATCGAAGATCTTTCATATGATAGGTTTTACACCATATAACTCTTTATATATGCGGCTTCTGCAACAGAATTTCAGCAGCTTTCTTTGTCTGAAATTCATCCCGTTAGCCTTCCGAAATCTACCCGAGGCCCTAGGGACCTTAACCAATTATACCAACATATCCAAAAACATGATACGAACTCGATTGAGGCCTCAAATCACATCAAATAACGTCGAAATCATGAATCGCACATTGGATCGAATTATGAGTTTTCAAATCTTCCAATTCTATATTTTGCACCGAAACATATCAAATCAATCCGGAATGACTTCAAATTTTTCACACAAGTCACATTTGATATTACAGACCTACTCTAACTTCCGAAATCAGAACCCAACCCCGATATCAAAAAGTCAACTCTCAGTCAAACGTCTCAAAAGTCCTCAAATTTTTAACTTTAGCCAAATGACTCCAAAATGACCAACGAACCTCCGAATTCACTTCCGATCGCTTTCCCAATACCAGAATCACCATACGGTCCCAAACTCAAAATCCCAAATGGACATCGATAATACTGATAGCACTTCTACCCAAACTTATGAAATTCTTTCAAAAATGCCAACTTCCACTACAAGCGCCGAAACGTTCCCCGGTCTTCCAAAATCTGATCAGGACATATGCCTAAGTCCAAAATCATCATACAAACCTAATGGAACCTTTGAATCCTGATTTCGAGGTTGTTTACCCAAAAATTCAATCTTAGTTAATTCTTTCAACTTAAAGCTTTCGACATGAGAATTCTTTCTCCAAATCAACTCCGAATTTCCCGGAATTCAATTCCAACCATGAGTACAAGTCATAAAGTGAAGCTGCTCATGGCCTCAAACTGTTGAACGACGCGTTAGAGCTCAAAACGACTAGTCGGGTCGTTACTTTCTCTTCCACTTAAACATATGTTCGTCCTCGAACGTGCTAAGAACTGGTCTGGAGTTATCTGAAATCACTATTTAATACCTCGTGCACCTGTCCTTGCTACCACAACCCAGTTGAGTACACTTGCTCGAACAATTTTGAAGATATCCTCTTTTATTTAGGAAAATGGGCCTTCGAACCAGGTTTTCAACATCTGATATCCTCTGTCAGGCCTGTTTCTAATATATAAACACTTTATCAACTACCACACGATGTACTAAAACATGACTGCATACATTTGCTGAATTAGCACCATGCACCACATAATTCATCATCTAACTACAATGANAATGTTGGCGATACCACCACAATGGTGGAGATGTATAGAAATTCCAAACCAACTGCAGAGCTAACCAAACATTGAATCTTTCCTCTTGACTAAAATCATTATCTCACTATGAACCAAATAATCGTGATTTTCCTGTAATATACTTCTACATAGTCTTATCGCACCGATCCTTGATACCATAGTTTCGTCTCGCCTAGTATGAACTGCTCAGGAAACACATCACCCCAAGCATGACCAACAGTCTCACATGATGCCACAACCCGCCAATAGGCCTCAACTCGAACATGATGCATAAGGAAATGACTCAAGAAGGGACTACTCAACTCACGCAACTAACATGGATTTCCTTAGAAAATAGGAAGCAAAACACAAGAAAAATAAATATAGGAACCTCACTCAACATCACCCTGTTGCGGTGTGCAACCTAATCCAAATAACATACCCGTGGTGGTGCGCCAACCGATCCCATCATAAAATTCACATAAGGAGATATACACGGAGCTGAATTTCTCACCATTACAAATTATCGAATATCGGTCACAAGCACGCTAAGTGCATAATACCATCCTGAGGAGACCAATAGAGCCATACACTACAAAACTTGAGCACAATTGAGGTGCGATATATATACTCTGAATCTCAAGAGCTCTCCTTCTCACATAACATCATCACTACACGGAGACTCAACATATAGGGATCTATCGAGCCATTTCACAACTCACATGGCACAATCACAATATACATAAATTTGACGATGATGGAACAACATCTGATATTCCAACACCCCTCCTTGAGGAGTGCTATACTAAAATGAACACATCTGACTCACATGTGGCCCATAAGACTGTTTAAATCCTTTCACAGACTTCAAGCCAATTCCACTCACACTAAACTAGGCTAATAGCTTTACCTAGTTCCACAATAACCCACTTCCTCTTATAACACACAAGAACAACCATCCTAGTCGGGACAAACACATAAGAACTTCATATCCCTTCCAAGCACAAGCAACTATGTACTCAACTAACCAAGAACTTTCCATTGGTCCCATTTAGAATAAAATCACTACACATTACATGCTCCTCACGCTCGTAGAAAACACGTATCTTTAACTCTGGCAGAGACTATCAAGAACTCTCTGAACTCTATTTGTACAAAACTAAACCGTCAGGACTGAATCCTTCTAACTCAACCAAGCTACGCAGGTCACTAAAACTCAAGAGCATTGTCGCGAAACACCTGTAGAAATTCTTTACCTCATAAGCACCCAAAGAACTTATCATATCATTTCCCATGCCGAGACGACCTACTACCAAGATATTCCATCTATATATGTTCCTTTGAATTTACCTTCGACTTGATACTTGTTTCTGCTATCACATCACAATCCTCGACCCCGACTCGCCACATGAGACCCAAGCATAAAGTCATACCGTCTAAGGCTCATAAGTCGCTGAATACTTCCTTAAATATTCCAAAAAGCACCACATTCAAAATACCTACCCCGAAGAGACTTCCTGCGAATTTAGAACCATTACCTTCCTGACCATGATATATATATATATATATATATATATATATATATATATATATATATATATATATATATATATATATAAAATCCCATAATTGATATAGAAATGACACAAGTCTTGACACCCTCCAATGCAACCCTCAGTTTCTAGCCGAATCATACACTTGAAAATTTCCATATTTTACGTGTACAATCTTGAACATATTCGAACCATTCTCCTGAGTCATTCACTCTACTCAAACTGCAATTAGCCTGATCAAACGAACCGAACAACCTACCTCATTAGCACTCTGACACAGCAGAATGTAACCTCATCCAAATATAACCAAGCAACTTCCTGCTCTACGCACCGAGCATCCTTTACCAACAACAACTTAAGACATTCCGTGATTCTCACACACCTATGAAGCATACTATAACCTTTGTCCAAAAAATTTCCTTTACTTGAGCCATCCTCGGTCTCAATCTCCGTAGACCATAACCGATTCTCCTGTACATCTCAACTGGAACCAACATAGCTCATAACCGTGCAGTCAATCTAATCAATAGCAGATTCCCCCACTTGGCTCGAAACCATAGATCAAAACACACACAATAAATCTTAATACATATACTCTATTACTTCCATAATACCATAGTGAGATTAAACACAATCCTTCATAAGCTCGTGAAACATAGACCATCTGGTACTTTAAATCTTCTACAAATCTCCCATTCATTCCATAACAGTTAAACCCACTCTCTTAAGTGACCCAAATTTAAATTTAAATACATATATTTCACTTGCAAATGAGATCTTTTAACAAACAATATAAGGATGTAAATGATAAAGTTGTTACTCTGAGAGCTAAATAGTAAAGTATAGCTTTTTCTTACGATGATTGTTAATCCCGTAAGTTATAGCTACCTAGGGAACAAGATCTTAGGATCAATCCCCTCTTTAAATGCGAATAAAAGTGACATTGATGAATGTATAACGATAATCTTTGAAAGCAAATATTCTTTGTAACGGTCACTCATTTAATGTTAGCAAATATTCCCTCATTGAATGCTATCAGAAGGCAAATCTTTGAACTTCTATCGTCGATTGCATTCCATTCAGAAATTATCCGGTACTGTTCACACCCGTTTATTGGCTTAATATCTTAAGTATTCTAGGGATAATTCAATTAGGAAGTCTTGTTAGTCTTCAGAAGAAGCTAATAAAGAATTATTACCTGTGTCTAATTAACATAAACTCGCTCATATTTGTAAAATCGTGAAATACATTAGATCGTTACTAGAGTAATTCCCGATGCATCCATACTTTTATCCATTGATCATTTTAGTTGCTTTCTAGGTTAGTTTACATTTCCGCATTTAGGTATAACTATTTTCTCAAAATAATTCTTAGTGTTTGGCATTGCATAACAAGTGATAATTCTCTTACATTCCTAATTGCCTACATATTGTTCTCTGTGAGATTCGACCCCGACTCATAGTTGGGTAAATTATATTGCATGCGACTGTGTCCATTTACTTTTTAGTAGTGGATTTGGACGTCATCAGTGACATACAGTCTTTAACATCTGCACCTGTGGCATCATCAATGCACAAGACAACTTCATCAAACTCTATTGTGGTCAACCTTTGATTGCACTCTAACGGGGTAGACACTGGTTTAGCTCCCCCTAGCCCAGAATCAGCAATCAAATCAAGCGCATATTTCCTCTGATTCATTAAACTATCAGCCTTGCTGCGAGCAAACTCTATGCCCAAAAAGAATCTGAGTTCCTCCAAATCTTTCATCTTGAACTTTTTCTGCATGTTGTCTCTAGCAGACTGAATTAGTTGAGAATCATTACCAGTGACTAAGAGGTCATCTACATAGACCAAAATGACAACCAAGTTGAACCTCTTTGTTGTGTAAATAAAGAGTAATCAAAATAACTTTGAACAAAGCCCAAATTTTTAAGAGCTTCTGTCAATTTCAAGTTCCATTGTCTGAAGGCTTGCTTCAGACCATAAAGTGACTTTCTCAGCTTGCACACTTTGGTCTTGGACTCCCCCTTGATATTGTACCCTTGTGGGAGTTGCATATACACTTCTTCAAATAATTCACCTTGCAAGAAAGTATTGCGCACATCCATTTGGTAAATGTGCCAATACTTGGAAGTTGCTACTGCTTGACTGATCTTACGGTGACCATCTTGGCCATTGGGGATAATGCTTCCTTGTAGTCCAGACCATCCTTTTGACCAAAACATTTGGCTACCAATCTAGCCTTAAACCTCTCCACCTCCCCCATCAGCTTTATATTACAATTTGTAACCATTTGCACCCTATGGGAGCCTTACTAGCAGGTAAAACAACATCCAGATGTTATTTTACTCCAATACTGTAACTTCTTGTTGCATAGCAGTTACCCAACTTTCATCCGTTGAATCCTCATGATAGTGTTTGGATTCAACTATAGATGATTGAGCCGAGAGAAATTTAGCATAGAAATGTGCCAAACTATCATAACTCAGATAGTTTGACATGGGATACGCACAAGAGGTGGAGACAAAATCCTGCAGCCACTTTGGGGGACCTGTACTTATGGGTGGTTTTCTTACTACAACGGGTAATGTATTATCCACAACTTGTAATTGTGGAGATTCATCAGTATCTTCATCAACTGGTGGTGGAAAATCATGTTGTAACTGTGGAGAAGCACCAACATCTTCATCACCTGGTAGTGGAGAAAAATCACTTTTATCGTCTCTGGAATTGCATCAAAACCCTGCATAGCATCAATGTCTTGGACTGCAATATGTTCAACTGCCTGATCTTGATATAACTCTACTGCAGTATCTGATAAATTAGATGGCTCAAGTACTGGGAAGATTGGGAAAGATGAAACCTTCATTTGCTTGAAAGGAAATATATGTTCTTTAAAGACTACATCCTTTATAACTATGAACTATCTAGATTGCAGATCATATAATTTATTCCTTTCTTGGTGGGTGAGTACCCCATAAACACAATATGTGATGCTCTAGTTGAGAATGTCCTGCCTCCTTACATTCACAGCATAGTGTAAACATCCAAAAACTCTCATGTGATCTATAGAAGGTTCAATGTTAAACAACTTTTCATATGGAGATTTTCCTTTTAAAATTGTGGAAGGTAACCTGATTATAATATGCACTGCTGTAAGGACACAATCACCCCATGTCACGATTAAATTTAGGATCATGACCGACGCTTCCGAGAAGGTGCCCCCAAGTAAGCCTCATCGGTATTTTACAGAAAATCAGATAGAGTTTTCCCTCTTTTAGGACTATCCAAAAAATTTCCTGTCTCATAAACAAATAACAGTCGATCAATATTCACCTAAATTAGTCACAATCTTCACGAACTAACCAAAAATGAGTTTCACCAACATTACCAACCTTACGAATATAATAATACTAAACACATCTCAAAAATACAAAAAGAAAGTGCAATACTGTAACTAGTCCAATATAATGGATAAATAACCATAACACTAATAAAAATGACTATGGATCGACTCTAAGATTTTAAAAGAAAAGACGATAACAATAAATAAACTCTTCACGCACGCAAACAAGTGCGGGATTCACCAAGAACTATTAAGTCGTATACTCTAATTAACAAAATTCTCACTCGCATAAACTGCCGTCTCTGTAAAAAATAGCAGGGAGTAAGTCACTAGTCAGTGAGTAATAACACTTAGCCACAATCATTTTTAATTGGGGACAAGTCAGAAACATGCTAGTATATTAAATAGAAAATATCATAAGAATGCCCTTTCAGAAACAATAACCAATAATCAGTCTCATCATGTGTTTCATGTAATATAAATCAATTGATAATTTGATAATAAGCTCGGTAAACACTGTGTAATATCAATATCCACGTTTGGGAGGTTTCTAAGAAAGGATCATGTAATTTGTATCATTGTGTGGATCCTTTCGTAAAAGGAGTCAAATATAACTGTAGGTCCCTGCTCGAGAAAAAACTCTAATTGTTGCTAGTTCTACCTTCCCACTAGAGAGAGCTATAACTGTAATCAATATGTAAATACAAGGTGCACTAGGTCTATCGAACCCGCCGTTAGCTACGGGATCTTTCAAAGTCTCCTCCCATTTATAATTTTCTTTGTAAATAGTACATATTCATATGAAATCATGTTAAAAATAATGCTGGGCATTTCAATTCTTATCAAATCATGAAATCTCATTCCGGTAACGGTAAATGTAATCATATCTCAAGTAATAGTAAAACATGTCTAGTAAGAGTGTGAACATTTTAAATCACTGTAAAAATCTCAAGAAAATTGTTCGGTACCATATAGAGTAAATGAATTGTCCTACATGAAATTTCAAACATTTGATAATACATTTTATTATCAAAATAATGTATAAATCGTGCAGGTTATGAAAACACAAATTGCGCTAAGATTACTACTCACAATACTCGCGCCGAAATATTTAATTTGTATATGTGAGCACTTTGTTTGGCTCAAAAGTTAAACAATACTTTGTAAGCTAAAAAACAATCAAAAAATATGAAAAGAGTAAATCGTAATCAAATATAATAACCCTAGAGATGAAAAGATGAAGTAAGTGTTGTAGATCTACTATTATGAAATGATAGCATGAACTCAAGAGAAGATAATTGTTAGAGATAGAGATAGAGATAGAGAGAGAGATAGACACAGAGATAGAGATAGAGATAGAAAGGGTTAAGATGAGAGAGTTGTATTATTCGATAATAACACCTATCCTTTTACAATGGGAAAGTCCCCTTTTTATAAGGAGGGGCCTTCCTTAAAATAGTAATAAAAGTATTGAACGTGGTTGACATCCTCCTAGCGAGGACGTCCAGTTTGAAGTGGCATCGCCTTCGCCCTCACGTCTGAACCGTGCCCTTATTATAATGGGTGTACGCTTACATGGCGTACCCTTTGGCGTAGAGATGTATAGGGTCAAATTGGACCCCATACAGTTAGTCCCTCTACTCGTTGGAGGCGTATTATGTAGACATCTTCAATGGGCAGGAATGCCGACCTCGTCTTTGGAGAATTTGACCTTATTATGAGGGCGATGACGTGAGTAGGGGAGATATATGGAGTCGTCGATCCGTTGACACATGGTCTACTTTTTAAAATGACGTCACCGTCGGCATGCGTCATGATTATACTTGCTCCCTAGGCGTTTCAGGAGGCGATTTGACGTTTTGGTTTCCTGTGCCCATTTTGAGTTATGCCTCTTCGATTTTCGTGTACCTTAGCCCCATAAATAGGAGGAAGGTACAAAAAAAATTATCTTTCGAACTTCCGAGTTTTTCTACTCCCATTTTCATCTTCTTTGCCAAAAACCGCTACTTCGTGCTAAACTTTTCCGTTTCTATTGAGACCACCTTTCTTGTTGTTAGAGCTTGATTTACATAAAAAAATTACTATGGCGAAACATGGGCAAAACAGCAAAAAATCCAAGGATGACACCCCATCTAGGGTCCTACAATCTTCGGGTGTTGGTGGGAAAAAGGCAGAGAAACCCCTCGTCCCTCTCAGCGTAGATAAGTCCTTTCAAAAGAGATACATGTTCGCAGGGATTTCCCAATAAAGAGCCTGACCCCTCCTTGGGATCACAGCGAGCTATCACAGTCACATTTGGACGACCTGCGAGGAGCATACCAGATTCTAGACCATGTGGTGATAGAGCCGGCCGGGGCGAACTATGCTAACGTGCACCGGCCGGGATATTAAACATTTTACGAATTCTGCTCTTGATCGGATATGGCCTCCCAGTCTATCCCCTCGTGGAGGAGCTCTGCCGCTTCTACAATGTGTGCCCGGCTCAGCTCACTCCCTACACTTGGAAGGTGTGTCGTATTATGACCACCTACGCGGCCAGGGGCGAATTCAGCATTTCGGTCCACCACCTCTTGCAGTTATTCAGCCCTGGTTACATGAGGGGCGCTATGCTGCAACTAAAGAGTCGTGGCACGAGGGGCCTGGTCGTTAAGGCCGACGACAAGACCAATTGCCTTTTCTGGCGCAAATTTTTCTACATCAGGATGGAGCACCTGGTGTCGAATCCTGAAGGATTCCCAGAAAGGTGGAATCCAGAACGTAAGTGCTTTTACTCGAATTTAGTGATGTGTGCAATCTTGACCGTACGACCATAATAACCTTTTGTGTTTTCCTCTCTTTTTCGCAGCGAGGGCTTCTCCACCCCGATCCGTTTATGATATTAGGTCGTGGGTGGAGAGGTTGATTCCATTTGCGGAGAAGTGCCGTACTTGGTCCGCGTTCCGTGATCGATACAGCCCACCAGGTAACTTTTTGACCATGGTCTGTAGGTTTCATTAGGTTTCGTTGCTTGACTTATTTTACGTTGGCAGGTCGGAGCGCCCCTAAGTGGAGGAAATAGAATGTCGCTGCCTCGTCTGGTGTGGGGACTGATTCTGGGGATAAGTACGTACCCCGTGACTCGCCCAGTGATGGAGTCCCAGAGGTTGCTCAACCTGAGGTTGCGTCCACAAGCGAAGCAACTCCTTCGCCGCCATCCCCTCGGCCCGTGGAGGAGACTTCTGAGGGCAAGGAGCCGCCGGCGAGGAAGAGGCGTCGGTTGATGCTCGACAAGGGGATTGCCACAGATGATGAGGGGGCGAGTGAACCTCGTTATGTATTATAAAGTGAACTTTGGTGCATGCTAATTTGTCTTCTTTTTGTCTATTCTTTAGACCCTCGTTCTGGAGATAGAGAGGGGTCGGCGAGCATAGAAGAAGGCTGCCACCCTCAAGAGGGTGGCAATGAAGTACTGGGAGTGCCGCGCCAAGCATCAGGCACTGGCGGACCTATTCGCTCAGGACCCGCAGTTTCAGGTTTTTTGTGAGGGCCTGGATTAGTCGGAGACTCAGCTGCAGCGAAGGGTAGATCAGCTGGAGCAGGTGGATGATCAGCTGATGGCCGTCTTGGCTCGAAATATTGAATTGGAGACTCTTCTTCAGTCAAAGGAGGATGAATTGGAGGTCGGTCGTGGGGTAGCGGTGGAGGCCACTAATTTGAGTGCCAAGGTCGATGCCTTAACAGCCGAGCTCAATGCCAAGGCAGCTGAAATTGAGGCTCTCAAGCAGACTGCTGTGTCCAGGTCCGACGACGGCGTGTATAGCGAGGCGCGGGACATGTGGATATATGACGAAGCCAAGCTGGTCTTGTTTGAGGAGTTGCTTGCTGTAGGCCGAGCCACTAAGGCGGAGGTAAAGGACCAGCAGTGTTTAGTTCCGCCCCTCGGGCACAATTACACAATTAAATAGGTACATGACAGGTAAATAAGAAAGATAAGCACATAAAGGTTCACCCCTCGGGCACAATGTCAACAAATCTGCCTCTCCGATAATATCTCAGAATAATACCAGCCCCTCGGGCTATATCTCACATCACAATGGGTACCCACGCTCACTGGGGGTGTGCAGACTCCTGGAGGGGCCCCTTACGGTCCAAGCGCAATATCAAGCCATTTCATGGCATTATAAATAGGCTCTCGGCCTCATATCAATATCAAGCCACCTTGTGGCGCACAATCTCAGGCCCTCGCCCTGATTATCATAATAATATATCACTGATGCGGTGTGCATCTCGACCCAAAAGTATCCTCACAATACAGGACCTCGACCATGCTCGATCAGAATCTCATAAGCCCCTCGGGCATCAGTAAAATATGAAGCTCAACTCAAATATCTTTGAAAATATCAATTAATGTGTTTAAACATAATAACATAGCTGAGTTTTTAAAATAGTGAAAATATAGCATGACTGAGCACAAGTATGAAATCAAACAGTGAGGAAAACATCATCAACAATCCCCTAAGGGTTCAAACAGTTGGCACGAAACCCAAATATGGCATTTCGCCCAAAGTATAATAATGTCAAACAATTAGCTGCCAATTATATAGAAAAATAGTCATTCGAGATGGATTAAGTCACAATCCCCAATGGTGCACGACCCCATACTCGTCATCTAGAGTGTGTTTCACCTCAATATAGCACGATGCTATGCCATCTGGGGTTTCATACCCTCAGAACAATATTTAAAATCATTACTCACCTCGAACTAGCCCGAAAAGCTACTCTGCAGCATGCTTGCCTCTCGATCCAACTTCCGAGTGCTCCAAATCTACCAAGTTCAGATTTTTATCATCAAATTATGCTAAACGAATGAATTCCAATTAAAAAATTGATTTTAAGTACAAAACCCGAAATCAGTCAAAACTCGACCCGTAGGCCCGCATCCCGCAATTGGAAAAACTTTATACCAAAATATTTTTCATCATCTCATAAGTCCGTGCATATAAAGAACTCAAAAATCAGAGTTCGTTTGACCCCTCAAATCACCCCTAGAATGTCTCATAATCTCAAGCCCTAACTCCACCTTTTTCTACTAATTTTCATGTCTAAATCCATGTAAGATCATATATTTAACTCAAAAATAGGAAGATATCACTTACCTAGTGTTGCTTGGTGAAAATCCCTCCTTGAGCTCTCCAAAATCATCCAAGCCAAATGAAAGAAATGGGCTAAAACTCGTGTATAACCTGCACAGCGCAAGGTACAACTCGTGTTTAAAACAATCTGCCCAGGCTTCATTGAGTTGTACCTTGCGCTATGCTGGTTGTACATCCTAGTACCATTTTCCCCTGCTGTATACCTTCTGTTAAAACGCCCATAACTCCTTGTGAAAATATCCAAATGACAAACGATTTGAAGATTTAGAAACTAGACTCGAAGATCTTTCATTTGATAGGTTGTAAACCATATAAAT
>MU676354.1:156113-168334 GCA_026770625.1 Nicotiana glauca
AATCCAAGCAGCTGAATGTCTTGGGGACTATCAAATGGAAGCTCGGAAGAACAGGCCTCAGCCGCCTACCCGAACAGGTTTCAAAGGGGGCCAGCCTAGCAATGGTGGTCCAAGCAAAAGTGGGGAAGATCAGAACTCAAACAAATCTAGAGCTCCTTCCTCCAGCAACAACAGTGCCGCTTCAAATAACAATGACATGGGGAGAAACCCCCCTTCAGGATGCCGTCATTGCGGCAGACCATATTGGAACAATGAGTGCCCACATTCACAGATAAATGCCCATCAAGCTATTGATGATGGGACGTATGATGACTCAGACGATGCGGACCAAACTGAACCAGTAGGTTCCTTCAATGCAATTGTAGGTTCCATCTCTAAGGCATTAGCGGAGGCCAGTGCTGGTATCCGCAAGAAGAAGGACCCACGTCCAGTCATGAAGAAAGGGAAAAAGAAGGCGAATGAAAAGACTCCTCCTAAACAGGAGAGGACCTTAATGTTCGTCGAGATGAAGGTGAATGGCAAGCCCATCCGGGCTATGATAGACACGGGTGCTACCCATAACTACTTGGCATCGACTCAGGTGGAGCGCCTTGGACTGGTAGTAGGGAAAGGCAAAGGTCGTGTCAAGGCTATCAACTCACCTCCCCAGCTAGTGGGTGGAATAGCCAAAGAGGTACCGGTGAAGCTTGGCCCCTACGAAGGAAAATTCAACCTGCGAGTGGTGATCATAGACGACTTTGAGCTGATTGTTGGACTGGAATTCCTAAGGCAAACCAACACCATGCCTGTACCATTTGTAGACATGCTACTGATGATGGGAACCAATGGGGCCAAGCCCTGTATTATCCCGTGTCTTCCCATGAAGATGGTCGTTGAGAATATCTCGGCCTTGCAGCTGAAGAAGGGGGTCAAAAGGAATGAGCCTACGTTCCTGGCAACCCTCTGCATTGAAGATATAGAATGCTCCTCGGGTGCCATTCCTGAACCCGTGAAGGAGTTACTACTGGAGTTTGAAGATGTCATGCCACAAGACATGCCAAAGCGACTCCCGCCTAGGCGCACTGTGGACCATGAAATTGAGTTGGTGCCGGGCGCAAAGCCACCTGCCCGGGCGCCCTACAGAATGTCACAACCCGAACTCACCGAGCTTCGGAGACAATTAACGGAAATGCTAGATACAGGGATCATTGTACCCTCAAAGTCCCCATATGGGTCCCCTGTTCTATTCCAAAAGAAACATGATGGCAGCCTGCGACTGTGTGTGGACTATCGAGCTTTAAACAAAATCACAGTGAAGAATAAGTACCCTATTCCTTTGATGGCAGACTTGTTCGATAGACTGGGTGGTGCAGCGGTGTTCACTAAGATAGACCTCAAGACAGGCTATTGGCAAGTTCGGATCGCGGAGGGCGACGAGCACAAGACGACTTGTGTAACAAGATATGGGTCGTACGACTTCATGGTCATGCCGTTCGGCTTGACTAATGCTCCGGCCACATTTTGCACCCTGATGAACCAAGTCTTCCGAGAGTACATTGACGAATTTGTGGTAGTCTACTTGGATGACATTGTGATATATAGCCAAACATTGGAAGAACACCTAATACACTTGCGAAAGGTGCTAGCTCGGCTGCGGGAACATGAACTATATGCCAAGCTCTCCAAATGCTCCTTTGCTCAAAAGCAAATTGACTTCCTCGGACATGTCATTGAGGAAGGACGCATCAAGATGGACCAACAGAAGATCCAAGCCATCATAGACTGGCCGCCGCCTAAGGACGTCCATGCCTTGAGGGCGTTCCTTGGCCTATGCAACTTCTACCGGCGGTTTGTGAAGAACTACTCCCTCATCGCTGTGCCATTGACAGAACTTCTCAAGAAGGTCACACCTTGGGATTGGGGACCAAAGAGAGCAGATGCCTTCAGCGCATTAAAGGCGGCTATGTCTAGTAGTCCCGTCTTGGCTCTTCCTGATTTGGCCAAGCCTTTTGAGGTACAAACAGATGCATCCGACTATGCACTTGGTGGAGTCTTGATGCAAGAAGGGCACCCCGTTGCATATGAGAGTCGGAAGTTAAAAGATGCAGAACGACGCTATGCCGCCCATGAGAAAGAATTATTGGCCGTCGTACATTGCTTACGCCTATGGAGGCACTATCTGCTGGGAACCCCGTTCGTGGTCAAGACAGACAACACAGCGGTCAGTCATTTCATGACCCAGCCAAAGCTGAATGGTCGACAGGCCAGGTGGCAGGAACTACTAGCTGAATTCCACTTCAACTTGGAGTACCGCAGTGGAAAGACCAATCATGTTGCTGATGCACTCAGTCGAAGAGCTGACCTAGCATCGGTGTGCCTACTCGCCACCCTAAGGGGGAGCGAAGTAGCCACCTCCATCAAGGACCAAATACAGGATCTACTCACAAAGGATCCCGCTGCTCAGTATTTGGTTGATTTGGTAGGACATGGCAAGACTCGCAAGTTCTACATGGAAGATGGTTTCCTGAAAGTCAAAGGGAACCGGCTTTATGTTCCGAAAGGAGGAGATCTGTGGAGGACTCTTCTTGCAGAATGTCATGATACTCTGTGGGCGGGCCATCCCGGTGAAGAACGCACCATGTCACTACTTCGTCGTGCCTATTATTGGCCTCAAATGGCCGATGATGTCGCTCAGTATGTGAATACTTGTCTAGTATGCCAGAAGGACAAGTCAGACCGCTTGACACAAGCGGGACCCTTGGAACCACTAGCTGTCCCAAAGAGACCTTGGGAAAGTGTTTCTTCGGATTTCATCACTGGATTACCCAAGGTCGGAGATGTCACAACTATCTTGGTTGTGGTAGATCGATTTTACAAGTATGCCACCTTTATTGCAGCCCCACAGTATATATTAGCAAAAGATACAGCTCGACTCTTCTTCTCTCGTGTCATCAAATATTGGGGTCTACCCAAAGACATTATTAGTGATCGTGACTCACGCTTCACCAGCAACTTTTGGACCCAACTTTGTAAGTGCCTTGGGTCAAAATTGAGTCACTACTCAAGTTTCCACCCGCAATCTGATGGCCAGACGGAGCGGTTCAATGGTATGTTGGAGGAATATCTCCGCCACTTTGTAACCGGATCGCAGAAGAATTGGGTGAAGCTTCTGGATGCTGCTCAACTGTGTTTCAATTCACAAAAGAGCTCTAGTACAAACAAAAGCGCTTTTGAAATTGTTACCGGACAGCAACCGCTACTCCCACACACTGTGAATGCACCAAACATGGCTAAGTCTCCTCGAGCTGCTAACTTCTCAAAAGAGTGGAACCGGAATCTTGAGATAGTGTGGAGCTATCTTGTCAAAGCCTAAAAGCGGATGAAGAGGCATGCTGATCAGAATCGTCGCTTTGTTAAAGATCAAGTAGGAGACAAAGTGATGGTCAAAATCCCAAAGCGGTACTTATTTGTGGGAGTCCATGACTCGCGCATATTGCAAAAATATATTGGACCCTTGTCCATTGAGAGGCGCATTGGGAAAGTTGCATACCGGGTGGATACCTCAGCTTGGTGGAAAATTCATCCTGTCTTCCATGTCAGTCTTCTGAAACCCTTTCAAGAAGACACGGAGGATCTTTCAAGGAGCCATCTTACAATACCCAGTATTCGGGGTCCCAATTCAACTGGAAAAAGGCGTGTTGAAGCTATCGTTGATGATAGAGTGATTCATGCTTCAAGGAAAGATCACCAAGAATTCTTGGTGAAATGACAGGTCTGTGATGCAGAAGAGAATACTTGGGAGAGGGGGACAAACCTCAAAGCCTACAATAGCCTCATTGAAGATTATTTTACCAGTAAGGCGCCGAGGACGTCGCCAACTCAGGTGGGGGAGAATGTCATGGGCGGCTTTCCAGCCATGCCCCATGACCCCTTGGGCGCGCCCCGTGGCGTCCTAGCAAGCCTCTCAACGCCTAGCGCCACGGACGGCCCCGTGGTCTTGGCCGCGCCAAGTGAAAAGCGCGCAGGTGCCTCTGTCGCCCCACTGATATCCCTCGCCAGCGCCCAGCCGCAGGCAGATTCCAATAACGCCGCGCGCGCAGACCTTGATGCCAATGACGCTGCTGCTGATAAAGGACCTGTTCCTGCTTTGTAGAAAACTAAGTCCTTTCCATTGTAAATATAGAGTAGTTTTATTTCATGCACTTACCTTATGATTCTCCAGCTTTTTAAAGTCTAGTCGTGTAGCTTGGGTTTATTTTTTTTAAGTATTATTAGGGGGATTAAGCAATCAAAACTTTCTAGCAAGCAACAATTGTCTGTACTGGTGTCTCTCCCCCTCGACACCGCCTTGCTTTTTTTGTAATAGCTTTCATTAATTCAATCAAGCTTTCTTTCATTCTCAATTCTCATTCCTGTTCTCTCAATTGCTCTTGACATTGGTTTTCCCGTGCGGCACTGACGATCTAGTCTAGCGCACGGAGGGGACCTCAGTTGGCGGACAGCAACTGAACTGACATCAGTGGCTTAGCCTTACGTTGCCCTTCCAAGGAATCTCAGGAAGGCGCCGCGTAACAGTGTGCACGTGTCTATATTTTCTCTATTAACACCCTAAGTTTATAGATGAGATGTAATACAATTGGTACTCCTTTCACTATGTATGTGAACTATCTTATATTGCTTTCTAAATTGGCAGAATAGCCTAAATGGCACTTGTACTTCACCCACTTTGTCATGCCGGTCCCCAAACTTACATATTTGCCAATAAAACACTTATACTCATTCAAAATATGAATAATAAATGCTTATCCAACGTGGCTTATCCTATGTGTCATATGTGGTTGCAGTGCGTGATTCACACGCCTGTAAGGGGCGTGAAGACAGTAAAAAATGCCCTAACGGTAATAATTTAGCCTATTTAACATGCATCTTCTTCTTTGTACCTTATTCTCTATTGTTGAATATTGTAGAAGCTAAATTTAGCAAATCTGATGCCTTCTTCTTTCTTTGTTAGCTTCAACAGTCAAAAATAGAATTTTAATTTCATGTGAATCTTCTTTGCCCATCAATTTTTGCAATCTCCTTTTGTTTTGAAAGTGAATTTTTTTCTGCTTCTCCTGCAACAAATACGCTATTGCTGCCTCTTGTCCTTTAATAATGAGGATGCAACCTTTGTGTTATTGTGGAGTTGCTGCAGATCTTAAAATTTCACGAACACCCACCAATCCTGGAAGGAGGTTCCTGGGCTACTGAAAATATGAGATTGGTTAAGGTTGTGGCTTTTTCAGATGGGTTGATCCCGCGATTGAGAAAGAACACTACAAGACTCTTCTTGCGGCTCTTATTAAGAAGAGTGATCGATGCCATTGTCAAAGAAGTCAAGGAAGGTCGAAGTTGAGAGTTGCTGCTATTATAATTGTGGTTGTACTTGTTCTAATGTTAGCTATTATGTTATTTATTTAGGATTAATAGTGCACTTTGTTATTTCCTGGGTTTAGGCTGCAAATTTTGTGTTGATGTAAAATTTTTTTCATGAAATATATTGACAAAGGCTCCATTACAGCAACAAGTACTAATATAATGGCCTGTGTTATAGGCAGTTAATAAAACATCCAAAATAAGGGAGTTGGTTTACAAAATATTGTCAATGATAGGCAATCAACAAAAACATACATAATGAAGTAGCTTTACAAAATATTGTCTACCACAGTCAACAAAAACATAGTAAATATCAGTTGAGAACTTCAATTAATGTCTGTTGTGGCTTGGCTGCTTGGTGTGGATTGTGTAACTGGTGTGGCTTGAGTGGTTGTAGCAGACTTTACCCTTCTGTAACTCTGTTCTTGCAGCTGCCTTTGTGTAACTGATGGTCGGCCCTTCCACTTTAGTCCAGGTGGTTTGAATCTAAGTTCAATGTTGGTAGGAGCAGAACTTACGAGTGTAGAAGGATTATGTACCACTCTGTCAGTAGTTCCAGATTGCACAAAAATAAAAGGTTGTGAGTGAGGGATTATGTAGTAAACCATTGTGTAATTGAGTTGAAATATTTATCCTATGTATAAGAGTGCCACTTGAATCAAATAGCACACCATATCCTGCTGTCTTTGTTCTCTTAGACCCTGCATTTGCACCACCTCTTCTAGGCTCATTGGTCTTCCTTTTTGGACCTCCTGCAACATTAGTTGATTGTTGTGTGCTTGGATCAATGATTGGTGGAGTGAAGGATGCACTTCCCATAGTTGAAGGTGCTGCTGCACTTGCTGGTGTTGATGTACTTGCAGGTATTGTTGATGCACTTCCAGCTGCTGCAATTCCACTTTCAGCAGTTTCACCTCTACCTGAACTAGTTCCAGCCCTTCCCTCTTGGTTTTTCTGCATACACATAACAAAACTATCACTAGTAATTGAATTCTTTCAAGACAGACATAAATTCCCATAAAGACTTCCTTGCCAGGAACTGAATCCTTAGATGTACTTATCACTACAGTAGTGCCAGGATTAGTAGACTTCAGCATTTCTGCATAATCATGAAGCCTAGCAAATTCTTTCTTGTAATCACCCATATTCTCCTTCATAACTATCATTTTTCCTCTTCTACAGGAAGTTTTACTCACATACAAGCCATAAGATTGCCTAAGTAAGGCTTGAATCTGATGAAGTTTACTTTGAGGCTCATTAACTATTCTGTCTTTGAATTTTTTTGCAATCCATGGTGGGTTACACATCTTGTTCCTTGTTTTCTTATAGCATTTATGGACAGGGTAGTATGTAATCACCCTAAAGTTTCTGGTGCCGCCTTCAATGCTACCAAGGATATTCCATGGACATCCATTTTTTGTGCACTTTGCCCTAACCCTTTCCTTCTCATTAGGTTTCAACTTAAGGTTGACACCTTTTTGAATAGAATATGTCTACGATGCCTCCCTAAACTGTACACCATTCTCAAAGATCATATACAGTTCAAAAAATATTTTTTTGGAAGTTGTATCAAAATACACCTTCTTACTTGGATTCCTAGCTGGAGCATCCCTTACTTCATCAGGGCCAACAGGTTCTGTGTCATCATCACTACACTCACTACCTGGATCTGAGATATCAAAATACTGGTCATCCCCTCCTAGTTTCCCTTCATATTTTCCCCTTTTGTTCTTATGCATATCTTCAAAACCATCATCTACACCAACTGGACCAGATGGTATCTCATCTACATTTACTTGGGCATCCTTCTTTTTGTTGAGTTTAGACTGTCTAATTTCAGCTAAGTCATCTTCCAAATCACTACATTCTTCAATGTTCTCATCTATATCAAATAGTGAGTCAGACCCTTCAGAATCATCAAGGTCCTCATCAGATTCAGGTTCTGATGTTTGAAGGTGATAGGAAGAGAAGTTATTACTTTCACCTTCATCTGATTCTTCTATCTCTTCATTTATATCTGCCCCTTACCCTTATCTTTGCCAATAAATGTCCTAAACATGCAAAAGCTTGGGGGTGACACATCAGCCCTAGCATTTAACCCACTGTCATGCCCCTCTGTTTGTATAGTGGGGTCTAGTTTAGTTATGTCCTCAACAAGAATAGGCTCACTAATTTTATGGACAATACAAACATCAACAAAGTCACCACCTTTCAATGTATTAAGAAAATTTAACACATCAGCATCTGTTTTTAAAATGAAATAGGCACCACTTTTGTTAACTTTACATCCAAATAAATCCACTTCTAAAAATCCTATGTCCCTAGCAAACTTGTGAAACAACATAATATGTAGCTCATCCACATCAACTATAGCTAAGTGAGGACAAGTTAGTCCATTTGCATACCTTAGGTCAGGGTCGGATACAAAATTACCACTGTGGTGGATTTGTAGGTTAACTAGGGCTGAAGCCATTTTCTTTTCATACCTGCAAAGAAACAAAAAAAAACAGTGTTATCAATGACTATTTGTTATCAAAAGTTGCACCTTTACACAACTCCATAAACAAACCAACAAAAAAGATAGCTTTTTAAAGTAAAAAGCATCCAAGATTCCTTTTTCGTCCCCACAATGCCTTATAATATTCAAAAAATACTGTGGTGGACCGCTAACATGAACGATACCCAACCAAAACCCAAGACACTAGGATGAAATTCTGATTTGAAAACAAAAACCCAAAACACTAAAAGGAATAACCAAATATGCCATTACATGCATGACACTACATTAAAAAGGCCTTTCACTCTAACATGTAGCAAAACACAACAAAAGCCCTATATATTAAGGGATATTAAACAACAATTACGACCTAACCCAACGTCCCCCTAAAAAATCCTAAACAGAGTAAAATCCTCATAAATAGAAGGAAATGAAGAACAATAAAGACAAAATATGAAGAATAAATGAAGAAACTTACCCCACAAACTTTGATAACAACTGTATAGATGAAAATCCCGGCAAGAACGACGGAGAAGAGAGGAGCGACTAACTTTTGTTCGATACTATCTAAGCCCTAATTCAGCAGGGTAATTGTAAAATGAGGGAAAATGTGGGTTTGGGGGGGGGGATAAATAATTTTTAATCCTATTTGGCCATCAGATGTGACTTGGAGTCTACGTGGATATATTTTATTGACGTGACGTCCTACGTGTAGGCGATTGTCAAACACGCCCTGGCAGCCTCCTTGGATAAGTGTTTATTATTCACGTTTTGAATGAGTATAAATGTTTAATTGGCAAATATGTAAGTTTGGGGACCGGCATGACAAAGTGGGTGAAGTACAGGTGCCATTTAGGCTATTCTGCCTTCTAAATTCTAATAAGTGTTGTTCTCGTCGGAAGCATATGATAAAATTAAAATGATAGAGTAGTTGAAGGGTCGTGCATTTTATTTCTTCCCAGACTCGCTTTTACTTCTTTGTCTTTCTCTTGAAATAGAAAGAGCAAAGTTTCATTTTCATAAATTGCCAGCAAACTCTGAAATTTGTGGTTTGAGTTTTTCTGTGTATCCCAAGATGTGCAAAATTTAAAACTACTCGTGAAAAAAGTCATTGCTAAATTATATTTTATATAGGTATAAAGCTAAACCACTAATTCTTCCTATACACACCATATCGGAATAAACCAAACCACTAATCCTTCCTATACACACCAAATCACAATGTGTAAGGACCTTTTACCCGTAAAACGATATATTTAAATTTGTTACATGGTTCATAGACAAGCAAATAATTTAATCAAAAAAGTGATAAAGAAATAAGATTAAAATTACGATTTAACATTTGAAATTAAATAAGATAACATGCCTGGTTCCGAACTCAGCCTTTCCGAGAGGAGAAGCGAAAATAATAATAAAGCAATGATAAAGTTGTTACTCCGAGAGCTAAATAGTAAAGTGTGAGAACCAAAATAGTAAAGTATATCTTTTTTGTACATATATTTTTCTTTTCTAATGATGATTTTTAATCCCATAACTTATAGCTCTACCTAGGGAAACAAGATCCTAGGATCAACCCCTTCTTTAAATGCAAATAAAAGTGACATTGATGAATGTATAAGGACAGTCTTTGAATGCAAATATTCTTTGTAACGGTCACTCATTTAATGTTAGCAAATATTTCCTCATTGAATGCTATCAGAAGGAAAACCTTTGAACTTTTATCATCGATTGCATTCCCTTCAGAATTTATCCGGTACTGTTCATACCCGTTTATTGGCTTAATCTCTTAATTGTTTTAGGGATAATTTAATTAGGAAGTCTTGTTAGTATTCGAAAGAAGCTAATATAGAATTATTATCCGTGGCTAGTTAACATAAACTCGCTCATATTTGTAAAATCGTGAAATACATTGGACGTTACTAGAGTAATGCCCGATGCATCCATACTTGTATATATTGATCATTTTACTTGCTTTCTAGGTTAATTTATATTTCCGCATTTAGGTATAAATATTTTCTCAAAATAATTCTTAGTGTTTGGCATTGCATAACAAGTGATAATTCTCTTACATTCCTAATTGCCTCCATATTGTTCTCTGTGGGATTCGATCCCGACTCATAGTTGGGTAAATTGTATTGCGTGTGACTGTGTCCATTTACTTTTTAGTAGTGGATTTGAATGTCATCAGTAACACACAGTCTTTAACATTTTCACTTGTGGCACCATCAGTGCACAAGATAACTTCATCAAACTCTATTGTGGTCAACCTTTGATTGCACTCTAACGGGGTAGACACTGGTTTAGCTCCCCCTAGCCTAGAACCAGCAATCAAATCAAGAGCATATTTCCTCTTATTCATTAAACTATCAGCTTTGCTGCGAGCAAACTCTATGCCCAAAAAGAATCTGAGTTCCTCCAAATCTTTCATCTTGAACTACTTCTACATGTTGTCTCTAGCTGACTGAATTAATTGAGAATCATTACCAGTGACTAGGAGGTCATCTACATAGACCAAAATACAACCAAGTTGAACCTATTTGTTGTGTAAACAAAGAGTAATCAAAATAACTTTGAACAAAGCCCAAATTTTTAAGAGCTTTCTGCCAATTTCAAGTTCCATTGTGCGAAGGCTTGCTTCAGACTATAAAGTGACTATCTCAGCTTGCACACTTTGGTCTTGGACTCCCCTTGATATTTTACCCTTGTGGGAGTTGCATATATACTTCTTCAAATAATTCACCTTGCAGGAAAGTATTGCGCACATCCATTTGGTAAATGTTCCAATACTTGGAAGCTGCTACTGCTATGACTGATCTCACGGTGACCATCATGGCCATTGGGGATAATGCTCCCTTGTAGTCCAGAACATCCTTTTGACTGAAATATTTGGCTACCAGTCTAGCCTTAAACCTCTCCACCTCCCCCATTATCTTTATATTACAATTTGTACCCATTTGCACCCTATAGGAGCCTTACCAGCAGGTAAAACAACATCCATGTGTTATTTTACTCCAATGCTGTAACTTCTTGTTGCATAACAGTTACCCAACTTTCATCCGTTGAATCCTCATTGTCACACCTCCCTTTTTACAATATAATAATTGCTATATGCTACGTACCCGCGAAGGCGTAGAGGAGTTTTTCCACTTTAAGGACTGTTGGAAGGGATTAGTTATTTAAACTTTTCAGAGTCGCCACTTGAGAATATAATGGTGTCCCAAGTCATCGGTTTAATCCCGAACCGAGGAAAGTTTGACTCTGTTACAGTCTGCGAACTAGAAATCTGGATAAGGAATTCTGTTAACCCGGGAGAAGATGTTAGGCACTCCCGAATTCCGTGGTTCTAGCACGGTCGCTCAACTGTTGAATTTGATTTTTTTATCTGATTTCGATTATACGCTTTTAATTACGTGCATTAATGTTACGCTTTTCAATTTTAAAGAATTACAACGTCGTAAAAATGTATTCCTTAACCACACCGTACCAGTACGCCTGTGGCTTTAGACACATTTCGACTTCGTCGAGAGTAGGATTTGGGTCACATAAATGTGCACCCGTACTTGGGAATGTATATTAAAATTGTGCCTATGATCTCTATTTATTTATCACTTTGGGAAAAACCGTGGAGTTAGCTAAACAGTTCTTCCGAGTCTAAAATATTATAACAATTATTTCAGGGCCCCGCGTATCTTAACTTATAACGAGGCTCGTCTCGTTGTATTTTAAAGGTAAAACCTAGATCGTGCTATGTTTTCTATCACTGTTTTTTTCCTTAATTGAAACAACTATTAGTATGGTTTTATTGTGTATTTCATTCATATCCAGACCACTATATATTTTGGGCTTGGAATTTGGACTAATTTTAAAGGAGTGTACAGAAGGGCACAAGGCTAATTAAAGCTCAGCCCATAATTATGAACTCAAGTTTCACGGGCTTAGAAGCTTTCACGGTTGAATCCAGCTTCTTCTGCCTGGACTTTGTCAAAATTATTAACTAAATCCCAGGCAGATTTAATCATTTTATCAAACTAACTATATGAACATTACCACTTCAATATCAAATTTTAACTAAAATTTAACTCCGATTTTTAATCATCTATCAACGTTTAGCTAACAAAATTGTATCAGTTTAGTTGTATTAAGAAATATATGTTCACTCAGGTTCAGATCTATCTCATTTTAACTTGTTAACCTGGAATTGCTATACTAGATGTACAGTTGACATATTTCGATTAAACACTGAACTTCATGCATGTTTGAATCATATTTCATATCAGGTTTTGGACTCAAAGGCGAATTATAGAGCTAGTTTAAACAAATCAGAATCATA
>MU676359.1:10567-23571 GCA_026770625.1 Nicotiana glauca
TTTGATAGTTCTTTCTAGTAAAATGGTGTTTAGTTATACATACCAGTACAATTCAAATGTACTGACGTCCCTTTTGTCGGGGGCGCTACATTCATGTTATGATTGTAGGTGGATCTATATCAGGCACTCCAGTCCACCGGCAGTAGCACCTCCTCTGCTTTTCGTCAGCTGTATTGGTGAGCCCCTTTCCCTTCGGAGCCCTGCGTGGCTTATGCCACTGTTCTTCCCAGAGTCTTATTTTTTCTGTATTTGTATAAGGTATAGCCGGAGCCTTATTGCCAGCAATTCTGTATTATTCTTCAGTTATATTTAGAGGCTTCGTAGACAGGTTGTGGGTAGCGTTGGGTATTGGAAATTAAAATAGAAATATTGATGTTTGGCAATGATGTATATAAGTTTATAACTTGTAATACCCTTAAAGTGGCGAAATGATGTTGCTAATGAAACTGAAATGGAAATCATTAATTATATGTTGATAGAATTTGATTAACGAAGTCCATCCCTTATTTAATTATCAGTTGGGTTGGGTAGTATGCATGAAACCTGCCAGGCTTGCTCAGTCGGGTTTACTCGGTTGAGCGCCGGTCGTGCTCCTCGAATTTTGGGGCGTGACATCTGTACCATAAACCAGCATGTATGGAGTTGCCCCGATTGATGTGCGGACCGTGTTATGGTATCCCAGCAAAGTAAATGCTAACTTCTCATGCCATTGTTTGTGACTTTCGACCATCTTCCTTAGTATCTTCTTGATATTCTTGTTGGCTGCCTCTACAGCTCCATTCATCTGAGGCCTGTAGGCTGTAGAGTTCTTGTGTTTGATTTTGAACGTTTCACACATTACTTTCATCAAGTCGCTATTGAGATTGGAACCATTGTTAGTGATGATTGATTCTGGAATCCCGAATCGGCAAACAATACGATCACGGACGAAATCTTCCACAACTTTCTTAGTCACTGCCTTGTATGATGCTGCTTCAACCCATTTAGTAAAGTAATCAATCGCCACCAGGATAAATCTGTGCACGTTTGATGCGGCAGGCTCGATAGGTCCGATGACATCCATTCCCCAGGCGGCGAATGGCCATGGTGAGCTTGTTGTGGTAAGCTCGTTTGGAGGCACCTTTATCATATCTGCATGTATCTAACTGCGATGGCACTTGCGAACGTACTGGATACAGTTTGTTTCCATAGTCATCCAAAAATAACCTGCTTGGAGTATCTTCTTTGCCAAGACAAAACCATTCATGTGTGTCCCGCATGTCCCTGCGTGCACTTCGTCCAATAGTCTGGTTGTTTTTTTTGCTTTGACACACCTTAACAAACCCAAATCGGGAGTTCTTCTGTACAGGATTCCCCCACTGTGAAAGAAATTGTTGGATAATCTCCGAAGTGTGCGTTTCTGAGTAGCGTTGGCAAGTTCTGGATACTCCCCTGTTGTCAAGTACCTTTTGATGTCGTGGAACCATGGTTTTCCATATGCTTCTTCCTCAACGTGAGCATAATAAGCCCGCTGATCATAAATCCTTACTGGGATGGGATCAATGAAATTTGCATCTGGATGCTGGATCATGGATGATAAAGTGGCTAATGCGTCAGTGAACTCGTTCTGGACCCCGGGGACATGCTGAAATTCTATCTTTGTGAATATTTTCCTTAACTCCTGTATGTGATGCAAATACGGAAGTATCTTGGAGTTTTTGGTGGCCCATTCTTCTCGAACTTGATGTATGAGCAGGTATGAGTCCCTGATCACTAGCAGCTCTTGAATGTTCATGTCAATGGCCATCTTGAGTCCCAGGATGCAAGCTTCGTATTCAGCCATGTTGTTTGTGCAAGGGAACCTGAGCTTGGCGGATACCGGGTAATGCTGGCCGGTTTCTGATACTAGGACTACCCCTATGCCAACTCCTTTAAAACTGGCGGTCCCGTCGAAAAACAACCTCCAACCATTGTAGGAGTCCGCATTATCTTCTCCTACAAAGGACACTTCTTCATCAAGAAAATACGTCTTCAGGGGTTCTTATTCTCCGTCGATAGGATTCTCGGCGAGGTGATCTGCGATGGCTTGACGTTTGATTGCTTTCTGAGTCACGTAAACAATGTCGAAATCACTCAACAAGATTTTCCACTTGGCGAGCTTGCCAGTGGGCATGGGCTTCTGAAAATGTACTTCAGCGGGTCCATCCTAGATATGAAATAAGTGGTGTAAGCACATAAATAATGCCTCAATTTCTGAGCTACCCAAGTCAGAGCACAACAGGTGCGCTCTAATAAGGAGTACCAGGCCTCATACGGGGTAAACTTCTTACTGAGGTAGTAGATGGCCTGCTCCTTTCTTCCTGTCTCGTCATGTTGTCCCAGAACACAACCGAATGCTCCATCCAAAACTCCAAGATAAAGCAATAAGGGCCTTCCTGGCTCTGGCAGAATCAAGACTAGTGGCGTTGACAAGTACTCCTTAATTTGAAGTGAGCAAATTTCAGTTCAAGTGCATCTCAAGTTACAAGATAAAGCCAAAAGAGTTTTCTCCAAACTGGCGGAGGAGATCCATTGTGAAGAAGAAATTATCCAACAAGAGTTCTATACTTGACAAGGAACCAAAGAAAGATGTAAGGTATATCTATGATATCAATTTTGTTGCTACAAAGAAGTGCTATACATGATCTTCAATTTTCATCCTCAAGTTGCATGTGTTGTACTTGGCATTTTCAGATATTGGGATGCCCTTTTTCAGCTACCCAAATACTTTATACCCTTCGATACCCCTTTGAACATGTGATGATTTATTTGAGCTCCCCTCTTTTGGAATCAAGTTAGAGTCATAAAAAAAATTAAAAAAAAAATACATGTCCCCATAGGTTTGTTTTAGAAAGTTCATCCCAAAAGAAAATTTAAAAGGAAAAAAAAGAAACAGAAAGAGAGATGAAAAATAGTTAGGTCAGATGTGTGAACTACGTTCCACCTGATTCTTGTCACCACAAGATACGTAGGCAGCCTTACTGTTCGGTCACACCAACTAAAATATTTCATAATCCCACGAAGTCAAGAGTGGGACAGTTTTTCTTAGAAATTCCATCTAAAGAAAACAAACAAAAAAATCAAATTCTCTTGTTTTAGAAACCGGGGCAAAGTTTTTAAAATGGATTCCAAAAGTTGTAAATAAATTAACCCTATTGTTTTAGTAATTTTGAGCCTTTATGGTATCATTTCTTTCTAACCCTGTCCAAAAGCCACATTACAGTAAAAAAAAAAAGACCTTCCAGATAATCTTTGAGAGTTCTGAGTTAGCCATGTCAAGAGCATATGATATTTTTACCATGGTATAATGTCGTGTCATCTGTAGAATCGGAAGAAATAAGAAGAAAAGAACAAAATGATAGAGCTTTATTGGTGAAAACCTTCACAGGTACCATAAGGCGAGGGTGAGTTGAGAGAAAGAACAAAATGAGAGAGGCTTGATGGTGAAAACCCTTTGGGCACTACAAGTCGAATAAGACAGTGATTCAGATAGGATAATCGGAACTTAGAGATACAACAAGAATTGAACATTAGACTTGCTTGACAAATTAGGCCACTTAATCCAAAATTCATGTCACGGTCCTTAGAGTTAGTATCCACATCTGATAAGTTTCTACTTGGTGATTTTCTTGTTAGATGTCATCTCTTTTCGTTGTCCCCTTAACTCTGTTCTTCTTGCTTTGTTTAAGTCCTCTCAAGTCTGTTTTGTTAGAATAAGTAAGAAATGACTTCAAAATCTGCTACCAGCTTTCTAATTTCACAAAGTGGAGTCTGGCTAACACGTTAAAGTGGCATAAGTCAGGAAAGAGCAGAATGCGCACTAAGTGAGTGGGAATTGACGTGCTTTGGGATTCATGTGAAATATAAATGTTCAGTATATGTCAATTCATGAGCAAAATGCAACAGATAGAGGGTATTGGGTTTGAACGGATCAAAGGTGTTTTCTGTGATAAGGGTGACAGAGAAAGTGGTTAGTTAATAAATAAGGAAGATCTTTCAAGTTGAAATCAAAGTTATAATGGCAAGTGAAGGAGCAATCGCCCTCAAAGTCAATGTCACAAACCAACCACTGTTGATACCCAATTTTTCCTATAATATTTTTAATACATATATATACTTTTAAAATAGCATATATACATATATAAGCATGCATAAGAGTTTTTTTAAATAATATTTCTATAATTTTAAAGGCTTAAAATTGATTTATTTCTTCCATTTTGCCTCATAAAATTTCAAATAATTATCTTTCAAATTATTCTTGTGGTAATTTAGCCATCTAAATTCTATATTTATGCCAAAATATTACTAAATATTTTTAGTGCATTTTTTATAATTGCAGTTATTTTTTACAGCCAATTTGCATACATTTGCAATACTAGACCTATTAATGCATAATTACATTGTTGATGCATAAAATGATCTTTTATATTTTTAAAATTTTAAATGACTATTTTAAGCCACTTTAGTTCCCTGATTTTTTTCAAAAATCATTTATTATTTATTATAAATTATATAGTGTTAAAATGGCTATTTAAAATATGGCCTAATTATATTTCAATTTTTAGCCCCAATTCAACCTTAATCCTAACCCAAATTGCCAGCCCAATACCCAATTAAAATACCCAGGCCCAATAACCCATCCGCCCCAACCCAATACCCGGTCAAATCCTGAATGTTGATCGTTTTGATCAATAGTCCAGGTTTTCCCTTTCCTAATTAAACTAACATATACCCCCCAAACCTAATTCATTTCACAACCTACCCCGCCGCCCTAAAATCCTCTCTACTCTCAAAACACTCTCAACCTAAATCCTAATCTCCAAATGCTGACCCTCATCTATGGCTATCTTTGGTAACCTCTCACTATCTTTCAGGCCTCAAATGACCTCTCTCATGTCATTCTTGCCATCTCTAAGGCCCTCAAGGGACCAGGGCTATGTCGACTTGCATCTAGAGTTCATCTCCCTCCTGTTCCAGGCCATTCCTGTGTGATATTTAGTGAGATCGTCCTATATTAGCTACGATCTATAGTTTCCTAAACAGGTTTCCTCATCTCTGTATGGTTCTCTTTGAAACCCTAATTTTGCTTCTAAACTATCCTATACCTGTACAGATCTAACATGATTTGAGTTTGTTTTCTGTGAGTTTTATAATAGTCTTGAGATTCTTTACAAGAATCGTTTGATTTCAAGTGATTTTTTCATCTTTTTCTAAAACTAGGGTTTCCGAAATTTCTTTTTAAAATTTTTTTTATGATTCTTTGTGTTTAAACTTCTGATTCTAACACATTTTGACTAATTTTATGAACCTGTTGCAACCCTAGCCCACTTGTACTGAAAACCCTAATGTTTTGGGGGTTTTCGTTTGGTTTCTGGATATTGGTACCTCTGACTGTGTTCTTGCCTTGGATTCTTGTGACTTCTCATGATTTGCTTGTCCTAGTATGCTTCTACTGAATTTTCTTAGTTCAACCTTTCACTGATATTATGTGCTTGTGTTCATACTGGAAATTCGTGCAAGATTTGTATACTTCTCCTATAATCAGTGTTGTTTAACTTTTGTTTTGTTAAACTTATGTATCGATTCCTGAGTAGTCATACTTTACCTCATTTTATATGCTAAGCATGCTGATTCTTCCATGACTCTCTGTTTGACTGAACTCTTTATTATTATGAATCCCTTAATCCCTGGTTTAATTTGAATACTTTCCTTTAAACGTTTGATTCTTACTTCTTTACTCAATTTGATTGAATTTACCTGCCTTATGGTTTTCTCCTGCCTTGTTTGTATTCCGCCGATTATTATTGATTTGTTTCCTTAATTAAATAGCTGTGAATTTGCAATTAATTACCTATTATATACCTAAACTTTACTTTATTCTTTTCCTTAAATACTTAGTATATTTTAACATTGATTGAATTGTCCCTTGATTAATGGAAGATCTTGCTGATTTACGTGTGGTTTCCCTGATTTAATACTTAATTGATCTCTTACCTTATTTTGTTAAGTTTTTGATTCCTATATAAACTTCCTCTTCTTTTAAGTTCTGAACAACAAGAATAACAACGAACACTAGTTCAAAACTCTCTTTTATACTTAAAGCTTTCTGCTCTTTCTGTCACTTGCTTTTTCCATTGAACTAGCTGGCTGTAAGCCAAGGCTAGTTATTGCACTACACTGCTCTATACTTTTGTGTTTTGCTCTCCTTAACGGGTATGTCTCTAATTAAGTTTTGGAATCCAAACCCTATGTGTTTTTCATTCCTACATAAGTTCATCACTTATGGGGTCAACTTGTATCCTTGCCTACTTCTTTGATCATCATGTTTAAAATCTGCCTGTTCAATGTAAGTTTTAGTTCTGCACCCTTTCTTGCTTACTTCTTGCCCAACATGTCTAAAGTTCCATCCTTTAAAATCATGGTTTGCACTCAACTTACTTATTTATTTATCATGTCTATATTATATGTTTAAAACCTGTTCAAGACAGGACAACTATTATTTATGTTCTAAACTATTTACTAAGTCTTCAAATCCTAAGTATTGCATGCAGTTTGTGACTACATGTCTCTACTATCCCTAACCATGTCCCCTAATGTGATTCTTGGGTGCCTTAATCCCTTCATCTCTGTGTGAAGATCTATTGGTGAGGTGTTTTTTTTTTTTGAATCTGGATATTTCTTATGACCAATTGATTGTCTGTTGTTTGACACTCTTCTCAAACTGTCTTCTACCACTATGTTATTTCCTATTTTGTGAAAAAAATTTCCTACTTCTGAAGTCATATCTGTACTATTTTCAAAACAAAACTATGTCAAGCACTATCACGCTACTCCTAGAATGTTAGGTTCTGCCCCTCTAGCATGTGTACAGCCATGAGATCCTTGAGATTTCTCTGAACTTTGGCATGTCAGAGTTGGCCTTTCCACACTGCACTTAAATCATTTCTTGTTTGAGAAGAAGTCTAGGTGTGTGCACTACACGGGATCCTTGAGGTTCTTAGGGGACTCTGATACACCTAGACAAGATACTGTCTATGGAACTTTGGCATTTTATTTGAGACTATTAGAGGCTTGGGGAAGTCATTTGGGCCTGCTTTAGGCTCCCTATAGTTATTTCTTCGTTTTTCTGCTTTATTGTTATGTAATTTATTCAGTTGGTCTGTAATAATTATTTGTAAACAGCTTTAGGGTGATTGGTGAAAAGGGGTGGGTATTTATATACATGTCGAGTAACTCGGGTAGATACCATGCCTATAAGATAATGTTAATACATTTGCTATGTCTGCTTTGCTTTCACGATATTAGAACATGCCTATAGGATCTAAATGGATTCAATAATAGAAACCATATCTATAGGGTTAAAATTAACTCTACAATTAGATATCATGCCTATAGAGTGTAAAGTGATTAAGTTCAGTTTCTGTTATAGCATGTACTTACATCCAGTCTTCACTAGAAATCATGCCTATAAGTTCAAAAAATCAATTCTTAACAAATAGAGACCATGCCTATAGTAATTAAAATCAAAATCCTGTCTATAGAACTTAAAATGAATTTAGTTAAATAAAATCAGTTTAATCCATGTTAGTTCCTTCTGAAATGGTTTAAAATACTATCCACTTCTTTAAATGAGTTTTTAAACACTGCCTTAACTTACTACCGCTAGAAATCATGTCTATAGGATCTCAAGTTTACGTTCAAAACTGTTCGCTATTTTACTTGATCAATGTAGATATCATGCTCTTAGGACATGATTGTTCTACGTTTAGGCAAGCCTATAGGGCGATTTAAATTCTACAACTCAGAAACTGTGCTTTTGTTATTTAAAACTGTCCATATTTAATAGGTTTAATCAGTAGGCAAGCCAAATAGGATTTTGACACTTTATCCGAACACAATACTGTATAATCCCTGCTCACCTAGACATCATGTGCTCGGATTTTCTCTTAAGATACTTGACTGTTGTTTGAAGACGTGCATTTACTTGTTACATATGTGGAGGTAACTGTGGGCCTATAATTTGTTTCCTTTAGTTGCAGTCCTAACTGTTCTTGATTGACGCCTAGACTTTTATCCTTTTTAAAACCTTAGAAGGGCCTAAAACTGTCCAAAAATAGAGGTCCTAAAATACCTCCAGGGCCATGAGGAAGGGACGGGTAGTGCACACATAGGACATTTTCAAGGTTGCTAGAACGCTTTAGGCTATGACCAAGGGGAGCGAATTGGGTAGAAAGGGATATGATTACTACGCGTTAATGTCACGTGTATCCCCTCATTGAGGATTGATTACCGGGCATTGTGTGTGTATGATCCTGTAGGCTAACCAACCTAGGACCCTCCTTTCCCAGTTCCATATGTGTTTAAATTTCATAAACTTTCTTCTCTTTACATATACATGTGCAAATTGTTCAAATCTCTCTTGCTCCCATTACCCGAATCGTACCTGTATTTAGAATATTAAAATATGCCTTTATTTGCAAATATGTGTTGAAACTATTTACTTGTTCAAAATGACTGATTCATATAAGTTCGGTCGGGACCCACAATTGTAGACCGCAAGGAGTGCCTAACACCTTCCCCTCGAGGTTATTTTGAGCCCTTACCTAATCTCTGGTGATGCAACTAGTTACATGAGTTAAGAGCTCTTGGTGTCCTAACACACTATAATCCGTTAGGTGGCGACTCTTCTAATACCCAAATCCCAAAAGGAAACGATTTGTTCCCCCATGAATGTCGAAACTCGGATTTTCTCTGCGAGGAGGAAAAAAGGGGGCGCGACAACCACCATGTTTAAACTCACAAGTTTTCTTTGTTTGAAATAGGGATGAAGACTATGTCCAAATCAAATCTTGGAAGCTTAAATTTTTCAAGTGACGTGCCCAAATTTTGTCAGTACAAAGGCCGTTTGAGAAGAATTTTACTTGCTAGGAATTCCCCTAGTTGAGAAGGTTTTTACCTCCTACACATTCCCCTAGTTTAGATGACCGTTACCTCCTAGGCATTTTCCCTAGTTGAGAAGAACCGTACGTCCTAGGAATTCTCCTTAGTCAGAAGAGTTTTTAGCTTTCCTTAAGATCAGGGGTCCCGCCTACAGAATAGGGATAGATTTAATTTTCTTAAATTATTAATATTTAGCATTCCTTAAATTCAGGGGTCCTGCTTGGAGAATATGGTCAATTTTAGTTTTCTTAGGCTATTAATCTTTAGTTTTCTTTTAGTTCCAGGTCTAGTCTGGAGAATAGGGTCAAGTTTTAGTTTAATCAAGCTCAGTTTATATTTTTCCTTAAGCTCAATCTCAGATGAGACATCCTAGTCGAGTCTTTAATTTTACTCTTATCATTGCATCTTTCATCAATAGCATAGTTGATTTACAGTTTGCTAACAACTCACAAATCCTCCTAGTGCAAACTGGGGCAGAAAATTTTATTTGTTTTGTTATTTTTGATTCCAATCACCCACCTGGAGAGCGAGGGGTAATGTTTCAGAAATTGGTTTTAGGTTCAAATCAGAGAAGTAGCAGGAGCCTGCCTGAAGAACGGGGTCAACTTTCAATTTCGTTCGAGATCAAGTAGGAGGATCCTTGTCACGACCCTAGTTCACCAATTGTGAACACGTCATGATGGCACCTAGTCTTCACGACCAGGTAAGCCTAACACATTACGGAAGTAATAACAATTGCGAAATTTTTAATCAAAACTAAATAACATGAGTAATGTATACAGTTGCCGCCTGGCACATACACTTTAATACCAAATACCGAAGTAACCTCCAAGACCCGGAAACCCACGGGCAAGACAGGCTATAAGAAATCTTATAGTGCTCTAATCACCAGAATAGTCTAATACAAAGAAGGATCGAAATAACATCTAATAACTATGGATAAAATGAGAAGGAGACTTTGCGGATCTGCGGACGTAGCAGATGTATACCTCAAGTCCCCAATAAGCTCCCTGACAGCTACTGATGGTACGCCTGCTCAGAAGCACCTGGATCTACAAATCAAAAACATGCGCAGAAGAGGCATGAGTACACCACAACAGTACTCAGTAAGTGCCAAGCCTAACCTCGGTTGGGTAGTGACGAGGAAAGGTCAGGGCCCCACTAAGACAGAAATAATAAAATAGCAAGATATTAAAAATATCAAAGTCTAATGAAAACTAATGAACACAGCGGTGTGATAAGACAGATCAATGAAATATAGTATTGCAAGACAAAACAGAAACACAGAGTAAATACAGCAAAATTACAAGAATACCGACGAGGGTCTTCCAGGATACCGTCCTGTAGCCCTTTTTTTTTACAATTGTCCAATGGAACTTCCTGGGATACCGTCCCGTAGTCCAAATCTCATATCAATATCAAAGAATCTCCCGGGATACCGTCCAGTAATCCAATCATCAGTGTGCAAGGGGATCTCCCGGGATACCGTCCCATAGTCCCAAAATAAAAGTGCAGGGGGATCTCCCGGGATACCGTCCCGTAGTCCCAAAATAAAAGTGCAGGGGGATCTCCCGGGATACCGTCCCGTAGTCCCAAAATAAAAGTGCAGGGGGATCTCCCGGGATACCGTCCCGTAGTCCCAAAATAAAAGTGCAGGGGGATCTCCCGGGATACCGTCCCGTAGTCCCAAAATAAAAGTGCAGGGGGATCTCCCGGGATACCGTCCCGTAGTCCCAAAATAAAAGTGCAGGGGGATCTCCCGGGATACCGTCCCGTAGTCCCAAAATAAAAGTGCAGGGGGATCTCCCGGGATACCGTCCCGTAGTCCCAAAATAAAAGTGCAGGGGGATCTCCCGGGATACCGTCCCGTAGTCCCAAAATAAAAGTGCAGGGGGATCTCCCGGGATACCGTCCCGTAGTCCCAAAATAAAAGTGCAGGGGGATCTCCCGGGATACCGTCCCGTAGTCCCAAAATAAAAGTGCAGGGGGATCTCCCGGGATACCGTCCCGTAGTCCCAAAATAAAAGTGCAGGGGGATCTCCCGGGATACCGTCCCGTAGTCCCAAAATAAAAGTGCAGGGGGATCTCCCGGGATACCGTCCCGTAGTCCCAAAATAAAAGTGCAGGGGGATCTCCCGGGAATCAAACCCGTAGTCCCAAAATAAACAAACAAGGGGGAACTCCCGGAATCCCGCATCCGTAGTCCCAATGTAAATGCGCAACCAACATCAGAGAAATATTCAGAAATTTAAGTACAACAATACAAGGCATCAAGGAATACTGGCCTAACATGCTCCACGTAATCACAGTTAAGACAATTTAAACAAATAGGCAGCTTGGATCAATTAAACATGCTCTTCTACGCTAGCACAGGCTATAAAAGCAAGTAAAGTAAGGCAAATATGAAAGAGAATCCAAATCAAGTAATTAAGTAAAAATCCGGGTTTGAACAATTTGCTCAAGTACGCGCTCGTCACCTCACGTACAAGGCATTCAATTACCAATTATCACATCCTAAGGGACGAAGTCCCCCACACAAGGTTAGGCAAGCCACTTACCTCGAACCGGTGCGAAATCAACTAGGGAACGATGCCCTTGCCACGAGTATCCGACTCCGAGTGGCCCAAATCTATTCAAACCAATTACATATTGTAAATAATATTGCAAATAACTGATTCCACTAATAAAATTAAGGCTAGGGCGCAAAAATAGGTAAAATGATCAAAACGCCCCTCCAGCCATCATCTCGGAATCGAATAATTTTTTTTACGTTGTCAGAAACCTCGTACTCTCACGAGTCTAACCATATAAAAATCTCAGAAATCGTAGGTCAAGTGCCCCCTCAAACCCCAATAGTTAGGTCTAAGAAGTTTTACCTCAAACTAACCAATTTTGATCCTTAATTCGAATTTAAAAGGTGGATATAACTACTAAATGATGGAATATAACAAAAAAGAATCATAGAAATGTTACCCAATAATCTCCTCTTCAAAATCCCCGCAAAATCGCCCTTGCCCGAGCTCAAAATTAACTTTCACACTTATGAAATTAAACCCTCGATATTTCCTATTTCTGCCCAGGCATTTCCGCTTCTGCGGTCCCGCTTAAGTGGCAAAATAACCGCTTCTGCGGTTTCTCATTAAAGGGGGAAAATTCCGCTGCTGCGGACACCTGACCGCTCCAGCGGTCCCGCTTCTGCAGAAATATGACCGCTTCTGCAGTCTATGAGGGGAAGCCAAGCTTCTGCTTCTGCGGTACCCAGGTCGCTCCTGCGACTCCGCTTATGCGGCTTCATAGCCGCTTCTGCGGCTTCAAAGCCGCTTCTGCGGCTTCAAAGCCGCGATTCCAAGCTGCAGAAGCAAAAATACCAGAACTTCTGCCGCTGCAACATTTTTCAACACAGAAATGCCTCGTTAAGCATCCAAAATCATCCCGAGGCCCCCGGGACCTCAACCAAAAATACCAATACACCCTATAACGTTATTCAAACTTGTTCCAATTTTTAAAACACCTCGACTAACATCAAAATCTCTAAATTACCTCGAATTCAAACCTAAGAACTTCAAATTCTAACCAAAAACGCTTTCGATCAAAAACCTAACCAAACCTCGCCCGAATGACCTGAAATTTTGCACACACATCCCAAATGACATGACGGAGCTACAGCAACTTCCGGAATTTAAATCCGACTCTCGGATCAAAAACTCACTATCGGATCGGAAACTTCAAAAACTCAAACTTCGGCATTTTAAGCCTAAAAGAGCTACGGACCTCCAAATAACATTCCGAACACGCTCCCAACCCCGAAATCACCTAACGGAGCTAACGGAACCATCGAATTTCCATTCCGAGGTCGTCTTCACACTGTTCCGAATATGGCCATTTTGAAACTCTTAAACTCTCATTTAGGGACTAAGTGTCCCAAAACACTCCGAATTCTAATACCGAACGTCCTGGCAAACCAAAATAGCAGAAATGAACTTAGGGAAAGCAGTTAATGGGGGATCAGGGCATAAATTCCAAAAATGACCGGCCGGGTCGTTACA
>MU676359.1:33130-48031 GCA_026770625.1 Nicotiana glauca
ATTTTCACACTTATGAAATTAAACCCTCGATATTTCCTATTTCTGCCCAGGCATTTCCGCTTCTGCGGACAAGGGACCGCTTCTGCGGTCCCGCTTAAGCGGCAAAATAACAGCTTCTGCGGTTTCTCATTAAAGGGGGAAAATTCCGCTTCTGCAGACACCTGACCATTCCAGCGGTCCCGCTTCTGCGGAAATATGACCGCTTCTGCGGTCTATGAGGGGAAGCCAAGCTTTCGCTTCTGCGGTACCCAGGTCGCTCCTGCGACTCCACTTATGCGGCTTCAAAGCCTTTTCTGCGGCTCCGCTTCTGCGGTTCCAAGCCGCAGAAGCGAAAATACCAGAAAATTCTGCTGCTGCAACATTTTTCAACACAGAAATGCCCCGTTAAGCATCCGAAATCATCGCGAGGCCCCCGAGACCTCAACCAAAAATACCAATACACCCTATAACGTTATTCAAACTTGTTCCAATTTTTAAAACACCTCGACTAATATCAAAATCTCCAAATTACCTCGAATTCAAACCTAAGAACTTCAAATTCTAACCAAAAATGCTTTCGATCAAAAACCTAACCAAACCTCGCCCGAATGACCTGAAATTTTGCACACGCATCCCAAATGACATGACGGAGCTACAGCAACTTCCAGAATTTAAATCCGACTCTCGGATCAAAAACTCACTATCGGACCGGAAACTTCAAAAATTCAAACTTCGGCATTTTAAGCCTAAAAGAGCTACGGACCTCCAAATAACATTCCGAACACGCTTCCAACCCCGAAATCACCTAAGAAAGCTAACGGAACCATCGGATTTCCATTCCGAGGTCGTCTTCACACTGTTCCGAATACGGCCATTTTTAAGCTCTTAAACTCGCATTTAGGGACTAAGTGTCCCAAAACACTCCGAATTCTAATACCGAACGTCCCGGCAAACCAAAATAGCAGAAATGAACTTAGGGAAAGCAGTTAATGGGGGATTGGGACGTAAATTCCAAAAACGACCGGCCGGGTCGTTACAATCCTGCTTGAAAAACAGGGTCAACTTTCAGTTTACAAGTTCAAGCCAGAGAGGCATCAGGAGCCCACCTGGAGAATAGGGTCAACTTTCAATTTTGAAGTTCAACTCAGAGAGGCATCAGGAGCCCGCCTGAAGAATAAGGTCAACTTTCAATTTTTCCCTTAATTATCTATTCTATACCTAAACTTTACTTTATTCTTTTTCGTAAATACTTAGTATATTTTATCGTTGATTGAATTGTCCCTTGATTAAGGGAAGATCTTACTAATTTACGTGGGGTTTCCCTGATTTACTACTTAATTGATCTCTTACCTTGTTTTGTTAAGTTTTTGATTCCTGTATAAACCTCCTCTTCATTTAAGTTCTACACAACTAGAATAACAACGAACACTAGTTCAAAACTCTCTTTTATACTTAAAGCTTTCTGCTCTTTCTGTCACCCTCTTTTTCCATTGAACTAGCCAGTTGTAAGCCAAAGCTAGTTATTGCACTATACTGCTCTATACTTTGTTTCTTGCTCTCCTTAACGGGTATGACTCTAATTAAGTTTTGGAATCCAAACTCTATGTATTTTTCATTCCCGCATTAGTTCATCAATTATGGGGTCAACTTGTATCTTTGCCTACTTCTTTGATCAGCATGTTTGTATGCTTTAATTCTACACCGCTTCTTGCTTACTTCTTTGCCCAGCATGTCTAAAATTCCATCCTTTCAATGCATGGTTTGCACTCAGCTTACTTCTTTACTTAGCATGTCTATATTATATGTTTAAAACCTGTTCAAGACATGCCAACTATTATTTATGTTCTAAACTAATTACTAAGTCTCCAAATCCTAAGTATTGTATGCAGTTTGTTTTGTTGTTTTTGATTCCAGGCACCAACCTTGAGAATGAGGGGAAATATTTCAGAAATTGGTTTCAGGTTCAAATCAGAGAAGTACCAAGAGTCCGCCTGAAGAATGGGGTCAACTTTTAATTTCGTTCGAGATCAAGCAGGAGGATCCTGCCTGAAAAACAGGGTCAACTTTCAGTTTATAAGTTCGAGATAGAGAGGCATCAGGAGCCCGCCTGAAGAACGGGGTCAACTTTCAATTTTGAAGTTCAACTCAAAGAGGCATCAGGAGCCCGCCTGAAGAACAAGGTCAACTTTCCATTTTGGAGTTCAAGTCAGAGAGGCATCAGGAGCCCGCCTGAAGAACAGGGTCAACTTTTAGTTTACAAGTTCAAGTAAGAGAGGCATCACAAGCCCGCCTGAAGAACAGGGTCAACTTTTAGTTTTCAAGTTTGAGTCAAAGACAGCAGGATCCTGCCTGAAGAATAGGGTTAACCTCCAATTTTTTTAATTAAAATCAGAAGTAGCATGAGCCGTCTGAAGAACAAGGTTTTCAAGCTCAAGTCTACTCCAAGTTTAAGCTTATTTCAAATGCAAGCAGCAGGATGCCCGGCTGAGGAATAGGGTCAACTTCCAGTTTTATTCAAATTCAAGTCAGCAGGATGCCCACCTGAAGAATAGGGTGAATTTTCAGTTTCAAGTTGAAGGAGCAATTGGAGATTCAAAGTAAATTCGAGACAAGAAGTAGATAGGATCTTGTATTTTTCTTTTATTTTTGCTGTAATTTTTTTTTTTTTTTTGATATAATGGCAGGAACCGAAGACCGAAACCTCAACGACACCTCAACCGGCTCTCCACCTCGGTACTTCATCGCTTTTCCTTCTTCTGAACTACACTTGGTATGATTCTTTTATATTCAAGAATATGTAGGCAGCTAAGATACCGGGGCTCGGCCATATTATTTTGTCTATCTACATTTTCTTTTGAATAATTGTCGAGTCAGAACTCAATTACATTGCTTATTTAATTCATTGCTCAAAAACTCTTCGAGTTTCCAATCAAAGAGAGGCAGCTGTAAGCACGTATTTTTTGACTCGCACATTTTTAAACTTAGTTTAGTATTCATAGTGTTTTTAAAGTATTTATTCGAATTATTCTAATGGGATTATAGTCCATTCTCAATTTTAATTTTAGACTATAAATTTGAAAAACAAAAATAGTTTCATTATATATTTTCTTATTTTAACTTAAGGCCATTAGTATTTTATAGAAATATATTTTATTTTTACTATGATTTTCACTTATTTTTCTCTAATTTTATTTTTAATATAATAATTTATATCTAAAAAATATTTAAAAAATGTAAAAATATATAGTTTCATATTATGATATAATTTACTTTAATTACTTAGAATTGATTTAATATATTAAATGGAAAAGGTTTAAGTTTTTTTTTAATTATTGAATTTAAAGAGTTCAAACTCCAAATTTAACCTAATTTCGGATATTTAGAGGCCCAAATTGGCAGCCCAATCTCTCTCTCACAACATCAGTCATGAGGTTTATTTCAGATTTTAAGAAGAAGAGAATAAAAAATTATGGGAGAATTTTGGAGAAAAAAAAAGCTTTGGAAAAACGAGGGTTTGATCTTGCTCTCTATATTCTTCTCCTAATTTTCGGCTCTAGTAAGCCATAGAAAGATAAGATTTCATTCTAATTTCTCAGTTTTTTCTCTTGAATTACAAAAGAAAATAATAAAAAAAAGGTCCTATATTTTTAGGTTAGTAGAACCCAAATTTCGAAAATATACAAAAACAATTACAGCTTTTCTTTTGATTTTTTGGTTTCAAAAATGGGTATATGAGTGTTCTGCTCGTGTGGAGTTCAATTGAGCCGAAGCGGTGTCAAATTTGCCACCATCGTTGAATACCGTTCGAATTTTCCGGTGTGGTTTGCTGCTCGGTTTGAAGCCCTTTTGAAATCTTTTATTTAGATTCATCATTTTTCAATTCCTTCATTGTAGCTGCTGAAATTCAATTGAAAGCTCAATTTTCAGGTTCATCTCTCTTTTCCGTTTTTAATCTTTTGTTTGAATCTTTGGGGTTATAAGCATGATATTGGCCCTTTATTTATCCTTTTTTCTTGGTTTGGTGTTCTGTTTGAATTGTGAGAATGTTTGATTAAAATATCATATATCTTACTCTTGTCATATTAAGGTTCAATTGTTGTTCTGGGGTTAAGCTTCCTATATTTTTTTGATAATCTTGATCATGTTTGATGGATATCATTTATCAGTAGGTTAATAGGTCCTTTTTCTGTCTACTTAGTGTTAAACAATTTTCTTCGATGACACTTTTAAGTCTCGGTGGGTAATGTCCTATATCAAGTTCCTAAATCGTATTTTTATCTGTTGCTGCTCATTTTGGGTTTATATTCTACGGCTTTTGTTTTTATCGAAGTATTAGTTTCTCCATTAGTAATCATACCTAGAGTGCTAATCATGAAATTAACAATGGTAATATTTAAAATATCATTAGGATACTAATCAAGTTTGCTTTTCTCTTAGTGCATGCTACTACTTTTAGTAGAAATTTTTAAGCCCCGGATGTTTAGTGTCTTTCCTTTAGTGATTTGCTTTGAATGCTTTGAGTTTCTTTTGGATGTTCAACTTCTATTCAACTGTATTTAAGTCTTATGTGCCAGTATCAAGCTCTAGACCTTTCGCTACTTTATTTCAGCTTGGTTATTATTACTTTAATTTGTCTTCATTATCCTGTTGGTGATATTTGATTGTTCGTGTCATTCTTTGGCCGAGTATGTTTTAACTAGCTTAAAGAATTAAGGCAAGGAATTTCTAGTTAAGCCGGGGACAGATTAAACGAAGCAATATTAGTACTGTTGTATTCATTGCATTATTGTTTGTTTATACTGTTAGGAGCATGCTTAGGCCGTCATTCCTTGACTAGGCAAACTTTAGGTCTTTTCTTTTATTCAACTTGACAGGTAGCCCCTTTAGTTCATTATTTAATAGGGGAATGCCTCGTAGAGTTTGTATATATTTTTTTATGCTCTTTTATCAGGGGTATGCCCCGAAGTAAATGTAAATGGAGGCCGTGGCATCATCAGTAGAAGCATAGTATAAGCTAGTAGGACTTATTTTATTTTCTTTTATTAGGAAGGGGACGACCTCAAACCTTTTTGCTATTTATTTTGTGTGTTTCTTACCTCAGCCTGAATATTCTTCACAGCCAACTTGATTACGTACGCAACCGTACTAGTTACAAAATTCGGAGAATGCCTAACACATTTTTTTTCCGAGTCAAATGAACCCCTTACCCAAAATCTCTGGTGCCGACTTAGTTTTGGAGTCCAAAGTATTTTAAAAGGAAAAATTATTTCTATAAATGGTGACCTGACACACCGAAATGAAATGTCAGGTGGCGACTCTGAAAAATCCTTTTGAACATAATCTTTAATCATTTTTCATAATTGAAACCCATTTGAGCTTTAAAACCTTTTTATTATTTCAAGAGGGGTTAAAGAGGTAAAAACGGGGTGTAAAAATTAAAACTTTAGCACGATACGCAAGTGAGAATGGAGTATCTCATGTACCTATTGTTGTTGTCGTTCAATAAGCCTATAAGACTCCTTGTAACACTTCTGACCACTTACCTTTTGACTCATCTAATCTTTTCTTAAAATTATTAATAATAACTTTGTTTGTATATTTGGCTTGTCCATTATCCACATGGTATGGTGTTGAAGTTATCCTTTTAATCTTCCAACTCTAAAAGAATTCTGTGGTTTTTGCACCTATGAACCGCAGGCCATTATCACATACGATTTCTTTTGGTACTCTGAACCGGCATATGATGTTTCGTCAAATGAAGTCCCTGACTTCTTTTTCCGCACCTGTTTGAAGGTACCTGCTTCTACCCACTTGGTAAAATAATCTGTTAATACTAATAAAAATTGTACCTTTCCTTTGGCTTGTGGTAGTGGATACATGATATCCATCCTCCATTTAATAAAAGGCCATGGTGCAATAACCAGATGTAATAGCGCCGCTGGGTGATCTATATTATTTCCATATTGTTGGTATTTGTCACACTTGGCCACAAAACGTTCTGCATCTTTTTCCATTTTGGGCAATAATATCCTGCTCTAATTAATGTTTTTACCAAAAATCTTCCTCCGGCATGATTTTCATAGTGTCCCTCATGTACTTCTCTCATCATATATTCTGTTTGAGAAGGTCCGAGGACATATTGCTAAAGTCCCTCTGAACATCTTTCGATACAGTTTGCCATAAACCAAACAATAACAGGCAGCTTTCGTCGAAGTGACTGAGCTTTTTTCTTGTCTTCAAGTAAAATCATGTACTGCAGGAAATTAACAAACTCGTTTATCCAATCCCAAGTTAAATTATTGAAATTTACCTCATGTCTATCCTGATCGAGTGTCGAATGAAACAAATGTATTACGGTAGCATTTTATTCATTTATTACTTCTGCAAAATATGTGAGATTAGCCAACGCGTCTGCTTCCGCATTTTCCTCCTTGGGTATTTGCATGATTTTCCACGATTGAAATTATCTGATTAATTCTCGTGCCTTTTCCAAATTTTATTGTATCCGCGCTTCTCTAGCTATATAAGTTTCCTGCATTTGATTAACTACAAGTTGCGAGTCACTTTTGATTATAATCTGCTATATTTCTAGTTCTCATGCCAATTCCAGACCTGCAATCATAGCTTCGTATTCTGCTTCATTGTTAGTAATGGGATGACACTTTATTGCCTGTCTTATGGTTTCTCCTAAAGGTAAGATTAGAACAATGCCTAAACTCGCTCCTTTAACATTCGAGGAGCCATCAATAAATAGGGTCTAAGTACCCAGATTAGATCCGGTGAATACCGGTAGTTCCTTTTCTATTTCAGGAACTATCCCTGGGCTGAAGTCTGCTACAAAATCCGCTAAAGCCAGTGATTTTATCGCCGTTCAAGGTTGGTACATAATATCATATTCACTAAGTTCGATAGGATAACCTACCTGACAGTTCTTGCTTATGCGATACATTCCTTAAGTGGTAAGCGGTCACTATAGAGATAGGGTGACATATAAAATAAGGTCTCAACTTTGTATATGCCATAATCAGTTCTAAAGCAAGTTTTTTAAATGAGGATATCGAGTCTTAACATCCAAAAAACATTTACTAACATAATAGATTGGAGATTTTTTACCTTTGTCCTCACGTACTAATACTGCACTCACTGCCGTTTTTTATACAACGAGATAGATGAATAGCCTTTCTCCATCCTTCGGTTTAGCCAGTAACAGTGGGTTTACCAAATATACTTTTAGATTTTTGAGTGCTTATGGACATTCACCAGTCTACTCAAGTTGGTTTTGCTTTTTCAACATTGAAAAAAACTTAAAACTTTTCTTCGAAGATTTAGAAATAAATCTTTCCAAAGCTGATATCCTATCTGTTAGCCTCTTCACCTCCTTTTTGCTCATGAGTATGTTTGGTTTTTATTAAATGGCTTTGATCTATGTAGATTTTACTTCAATTCCTTGGTTAGAAATAAGGAAACCTAAAAACATACCTCAAGCCATGCTAAAGGCACATTTTTTGGGATTTAACTTCATATTGAATTTGCGGAGAATATGAAAAGTATCTGACAAATGTTGGATATGATCTTCCTCATATACTAACTTGACTAGCATGTCATCGATGTAGACTTTTATAGTTTTTCCCAGGTGTTCTTGAAACATTTTTGTTACCAACCTTTTGTACGTGATTGCAGTATTCTTTAGTCCGAAAGGCATGACTTTATAACAGTAAATCCTCATGTCTGTGATAAAGGAAGTTTTTTCCTCATCTAAAGAATCCATCTTTATCTGATTATATCCTGAATAGGCATCTAAAAAACTCAATAACTCATGTCCTGCGTAGAATCAATTGATCTATATGCGGTAAAGGAAATGAGTCTTTAGGACAAGCTTTATTTAAGTTAATATAATCTACACAAACTCTCTATTTCCCATTCTTTTTTGGTACTACTACAGTATTATCTAGCCAGTTAGGATATTTTACCTCTCGTATGGACCCAATTTTTAAAGGTTTTAGTACCTCGTCCTGGATCACCTGATTTTTAAAGGATCCTTGCTTCCTTTTCTTCTGTTTGACAGGTGGATACGATGGATCTTCATTTACCTTATGGACCATCACCTCCGGTGGTATACCTGTAATATCTAAATGTGACCAAGCAAAGCAATCTGCGTTAGCTTGTAAAAATTTGACAAGTTTACCTTTCATTTCTCGGTTTAGATTCATTCCAATATAAACTTTTATATCTGGCCACTGCTCAGAAAGCATGATAGCCTCGAGTTCTTCTATTGTTGTTTTGATGTTTTCATTTTCTTTCGACTCTTGAATGACATCAAGTCTTGAATCTACGTACGTTTGTCCATGTTTTGTTGAGGTTTGTGTTGCTATGTCCTCAACTGAATTATGTAGTTGCTATTTTTTATCTGCACCATCGTTCTCTATGCTCGAATCCGCCACTAAATTGATACTTCTAGAAGCCTGTTGATCTCCACAGATTTGTCTAATCCCCAATTGTGAAGGGAACTTAATAACAAAGGCTTTCTGACAATCGTCGGTCCATCTAGTAGCAGCGTCCTTCTTTAGCATTTTAAAGATGGGTTCACAAATGACTCTGGACTGGGCTATGAACAGGTTGATATAGTTGAGTCTCCCCAGGAAACTCATCGCGTCCTTCTTGTTATTTGGTGGTGGCAATTATTGGATAGCTTTGACTTTGATGGGTCCAATTCTATTCCTCGACGACTCACGATGAAACCCATTAGTTTTTCGGTAGGAACCCCGAATGCACACTTGGCGGGATTCAGTTTCAGGTTATACCTTCTCAGTTTGTTGAAGAACTTTCTCAGATCTTCCATATGATCGGTGGCTTTCTTGGATTTGATGATGACATCGTCCACATATACCTCGATCTCCTTGTGTATATGGCTCTCATATATGTGGTGCCCGCATTCTTCAACCCAAATGGCATCATTTTGTAACAATACATTCCCCACGGCGTGATGAAGGCTGTTTTCTCTGCATCTTCCTCATCCATCCATATCTGATGATACCCAGCAAAACAATCAACAAAAGACTGCAACTCATGCTTGGTGCAATTGTCGATAAGAATGTGTATGTTTGGCAAGGGGAAGCCATCTTTGAGACTGGCCCGGTTGAGATCCCGGTAGTCGACACAGATTCTAACCTTCCCATCCTTCTTTGGTACTGGAACGATGTAGGCTAACCATGTTGGATACTCTACCACTTTGAGAACCTTATCTCTAACTTGCTAAGTGACCTCTTCTTTGATTTTCAAACTCATGTCGGGCTTGAATTTCCTGAGCTTCTGCTTTACCAGCGGACAGGCTGGATTTGTTGGCAACTTATGAGCTACAATGACCGTGCTGAGGCCAGTCATATCATCATATGACAAGGCAAATATGTCCTTATATTCTTTCAAAAATTTCATATATTCCTCCTTTTCTGATGGCGACAAGTGAACACCGATGCGAGTTTCTTTGACATTTTCTGTATCTCCCAAATTAATAACCTCAATTTCTTCCAGGTTGGACTTAGGTCTATTCTCAAAATTCTCAACCTCTCTGACGACCTCTTCAGGTATTTTGTCTTCTTCTGAGTCTATGTCCTTTTGTTGCGTTGTTTCATTGCAAGTCACAGTCGTTGGTTCATCGTCAAGATAAGTAATAGTAATGCTGTATAAAATAGAGTAAATGATAGAGAAAATAATAAGCAAGATATATATGATAAACCGAAATGCTTTGATTAAATTCATAATTGTTTGAAACATCGGAACTCTTTTCGAAATTAAAAACAATGCGGAAAGGAAATCAACAAGTAAAGTAAGCTAAAAATGAGATGCATGGTGCTTTTGTTTAGCCTTGCTACCCCGAAGCCTTCCGGGCCTTGAAGGTCCTAATTGACCAATTGCTGAGGCAGTCTCCTCTGTTCACAGCTTGTATGGAAGGGCCTTCCTCCCCCTTCTCCTAAAAAAGAACACAACAGTCCATATCATCATCCTCTAGGAATAAATTCTTCATGGCTGCCAACGTTTCATCTTCTTCAGACCCATACATAGTATCTGCTGGCTGGAAGGTCTGCTCCAAGCTAGTTATCAGAAACTCCAATGGATAGTAGGGGTCGCGCCACGGTGGCGACCAGTTCTAGAATTCTTCCCAAGTATAATCATACCCTAAGCCAAAGGTAGTGCCATGCTTCTTTAGTTTGATGGGCTTAGTGATCCCCTGGAGATTCTTGCCGAGTCCTTTTCCAGGCTCATACCCACACCAATTCAGGATGCTTTCAATCTTGTTGTCCCACCACTTGTCTTTGTCTACAGCGTTGACCCTTTCAATATAGTGGTATGTCTCTCCGCCCATTTTCCTTCTGCCTCCAATCATCGGGATGGTCTGGCGACTATATATAGGGTTACTACCATCACCATGAATGATCACCTCTTGGTGGTTCCATTCAAACTTTATCGCCTAATGCAGGGTCGATGCTACGGCTCCAGCAGCGTGGATCCAGGGGCGACCTAACAGCAATTTGTAGGATGTCGGGACGTCTATCACTTGGAAGTCAACGTCGAACCATGTTGGCCCCATTTGCAAGCAAAGGCTGATTTCTCCAATAGTAGATCTCTGGGACCCATCGAAGGCTTTGACATTGATAGCCCCGTCTCTTATCTCGTGTAGGCCTTTCCCCAAAGTTCTGAGAGTTATAAGCGGACAGATGTTGAGGCTGGATCCTCCATCGATCAGGACTCTGGTGATGAAATAATCTTCGCATTGCACAGTGATGTGCAGTGCCTTGTTATGAACCAAACCCTCTGGCGGCAATTCGTCTTTGTGAAGGTTATTTTGTGGCTTTCTAGCAGTTACCCCACCATATTCGCCATCTCACCCCCGGTTATATTGTTGGGCACATAGGCTTCGCTCAGTATCTTCATTAAGGCATTCTTGTGAGCATCTGAACTTTGCAAAAGAGCCAGGATAGATCTCTGTGCTGGTGTTTTGTTCAATTGTTCAGTGACCGCGTATTCAGCCTGTATTTTCCTCCAAAGATCATCGGGTCCGATCTCAATGGGACGTCCCAGGACTTGCTTATCGGATTCGAGTAGGTGCTCTGGGGTGTAGACCCTCCATGTTCTAGTCATTCCTTGTGCGGCAGTCGTTTCTCCTGTCTTGGTCTTTCCCTTTCTCCTGGTTTCGGTAGTGTAATCCCATGGTATGGCATTCGAGTGGAATGGTGCTATGTCAGTCATTGCTACTGGAATAGGCACCCTTGGTGGTAACACAGCAACTTCAAAGGGTGTTGGTGCCTTTGGAACCCCAAATTCAACTTCAATCAGCCCGGACGCCTTTGCAGAAGGAGGCGCTTCAAATTCAAGAGGTACAGACATATTTAATTCATCGTCCTTGGAGAGCTGATTCTGCACAACAATTGGGTTAAGGGTAACCGCTGGCTTCTTTGGTTCATCCTCTTCAGCAATCAAACCTATCGACCATTTGGGGTCCGAATCATCCTCGATCTCGATCATATGAATGTCTCCACCTTTGTGGTCAGGCAGGGGGTTGTTACGGACATTAGGAGCGGGATCCTTTGATACAATGACCTTATTTTTTATCAGGGTCTGAATCTTATATTTCAATGAACGGCACTCGTCAAGGGTGTGTCCCTTCATGCCGGAGTGATACACATAGATTTTGTTGGGGTTGATCCACTGGGAGGGGTTTTCTGGAGCTTTGGCTAGGATAGGACTAAAGTAACCAGCAACTTTAAGTTTTTCATATAGCTGGTCAATTGGTTCAACGATGGCCGTGTATTGTCTGGGAGGTTTTCGGTCAAAATTTGGTCTGGGTCTCGGAAAATTTTAATGGGTGGGTGGTGATTGATAGTGAGAGGGTTGAGCGTTATAAGCTTGGTAAATAGGTGTTGGTTGAGAGTGTCTGGGTGAGGTGGGTTATATGTGAGAGGTGGAGAGGACTGGTAAACGGGAGGTGGATAGGAGGGTGTGGGTGCTTGGTAATTTGGGATAGGCTGATATGTAAGTAGAGGTGATAGGTAAGTGTGGTATTTTGGTGGTGATTTGGCTCCCTGTGCGATCATCACGGCACTTACATCTTTCTTCTTGGATGTGCCACCAGTTTGTAAAGCCTTATTGGTAGCTTGCAATGCTTCAAGATTTGTAACCATACTTCTTGATGCCCTCTTCGATTCTTTATCCGAGTTTGATGATATTAGAGAACTTTTGGCCCTCGATCAGCATCAACCTTTCGTAATATTGGGGATCCTAAGCTCGAACGAAGAATCTATTCATTTGCTCTTCTTCTAGGGCCGGCCTGACCTTTGCAGCTTCTGACCTCCAACGAGTGGCATACTCGCGGAATGTTTTAGTGGGTTTCTTTTACAAATTTTGTATGTAGAACACATCCGGTGCATTCTCCGTATTGAAATGGAATCTATCCATGAAGTCCGATGCCATGCCTACCCAACTCGTCCATTTCTTGGGGTCTTGACTGATGTACCAGGACAGTGCATCCCCCTTCAAACTCCTCATGAAGAGCTTCATGCGGATTTTCTCATCCCTTCCAATTCCAACTAGCTTCTCACAATAGGTCCTCAGGTGGACTCTGGGATCTCCGGTTCCATCAAACATTTTGAACTTGGGAGGTTTGTACCCCTCCGGAAGTTCAACATCTGGTTGAATGCACAAGTCTTCATAGTTCAACCCCTCAATGCCTTTGCTACCTTCGACACCCTGGACCCGGCTGGTTAACTTCTTGAGCTCAACTATTAAGTTCCTGATGAGGGAGTCTTTGTCATCAAACTCAGGTGCATTTGAGATCGGTTGGGTGTAGTGAGGTACAGTTTCCACAAAGATAGGAGTGTTATGGAGATGGTCATTTGTGGTGTTCATTGTCTCGGGGATGAGTAATGGAGTGTTGTTGCATGTGTTGCAGGTTTGGACGTGAGTAGGTTGTATTTGTGGTTGCGGGGTGTTTTGTGGAGGTGCGGGATTTTGGGCGTTGACATCAGGAGCAGCAAGAGAGAATGATAGGCTTGCCAAGTTCCGAACTTGGTCCAACTCTTCCTGGAATTTCAGCAATTTTTGTTCAAGATGAGCAGCAGTTCCCTTAGCAATTGGGGTACCCTGAGAAGTTTCCTCCCTTTCAATCTCCTTTCTAGCACTTGTGTTTTCCATTTTTCCTTTGTTCTTATTCCGGACAGGACTCGGAGGAGGAGGTGGAGGGCCCTTGGATCTTGTGGAATATGCCGATGGTGCCAGAATACACGAACTAACCTTTGGGGAGGGGAATAAAAATAAAATAAAAACAAAAAAGGGTAACAAGTTAGCACGGGTTCTGAGAGAAAAGTATTGCAGTATTTAAACACATTGTGCGAGAATATAAATCGCGTCATAATTTTGGTGCCTTGTTGTGCCCGAGGTAGGCCTAGCGACAAATAGTTTCGGAGAACTTATAATGTTAAATGCCTCATTTTATTGATAAAAATAAGACAAATCCAAAACGACTCTAAATAACAGAAAATAAATGTCACTGGTGGCCGTTGGCCTTATTACATCATTAAAGCAAAATAAAGGACTCCTAACTACTTGGTCCCCGAAGGACCTTCCCCAGATTTGGCATCCTTGTCTCCTTCGAACAGCTCCACCAACTCGCGTAGTCTTAGCAGTAAGTAGGCTTAGGCCAGATGTCCGCCTGCATTTCCTTCAGCGTTTTGGCAGTCTTTGATCCTTTTGATGAAATTTCCTTCCAGCTCTACTAGACCCCGCTCCAAATACCCTAACCGATTGTTGGCGCTGAAAGCCATTTCTTTCCATTCCTTGATCAATTTCTGATGGGCTTCTTATATTTCCTGATGCTCACTTTCACACTCTCGTATTCTCTTGCACAGTTGGTTATACTTAGCCTGTGTTTCAGCATGTTCGTCAATAATCTTGTGACCCCAAACGGATCTTGGTTGACCCGTGCCATTGTCTTCTAACCAACCCAAATAATGAGGCACATAAACGGCGTGGTACCTGTCTGGCTCAATGGATTCTTTCTCCAAAATGATCTTGCAATGCCACAAATGCTGAGCTTGGCACCGGTGAGGGCTATCGTCATCCTGGAAATCAGCCCTGAGGTGACTTATCTTATTGACCTTCGGTATGATTTGTTTTCTCCCAGCTTGTCTCATGACTCGGAGAGGAACGTAAGGATAAGTTCCCCTCAAGCCAATCAGTATGAGAAATGGTGCATCTCAGGATCGAACGATGAACTCATCCGTGGGGAACCACTTAAACATCCAATGTACCTGGTCTTCTCTCAGATTTTCAAATAATTCCACCCATCCTCTGGCGTCCTTTGGCGGTGCGAACATTCTAGGCATATAATTCATACGCCTTGGCTGGTGGAAGGCGATATGATCATCCCAATCTCTGCGTAGAAACTCTTGTCAGTATTCTCTTTTCTGGAGGTGCTCCATGAGCCAAAGCTGAAGCAATAAGTTGCAACCCTCAAAATGACTACCTTGTTGTTGACACTTGTCCAAGGTGCGGTATATCTCGGTGATGATCATGGGCACTATGCTGAAAGTCTGCCCATTAATCCCTTCCATCAGAGTTTTAGTTATCATGGCTAGTCTGGTGTGGATCCTAGCCTTCTTCATAGGGAAAACGATTATCCGAAAAAAGCAAAATATGAAGACAAAAACCCTTCTATGGACATGCCCCAAATGAGGTGATAGCAAGTTCGTTTGAATAGGTGCGGTATGACTTGCTATGGCCATACCTTTCGTATAGATAGTCAAACAGGATGTAGGAGTCTTTCAAACAGGTTAAGTTTGGGTTTTTCTTCAACCCCATCATTTTAAGGAAACCCCTTCCTTTGCGATTTTCGGGCATAAGCAAACCCGGAGTCTCCCAAGGAATTCCAGC
>MDKF010397025.1:0-67842 GCA_026770625.1 Nicotiana glauca
GTAATTCCCCCTCACAGAATTAGAAAGGAGACTTACCTCGCTCCGAAGACCCATAACCGGCATTCTACATTCCTCTGAAGGCTTTAACCGACGTACATGCTCCCAAAACTAACCAATAATTATGTAAATCTATTAATATATGCTAAGGAATTCATTATAATCCAATTTATAATAATTTCCAACCCCGAACGAAAAGTTGACCAAAACGCCCTCGGGCCCACGTGCCCGGGGATCCAAAATTTTCGAAGATAAAGTTTACCCATGACCTTAAAAACTCAAATATATAATTTTCTCTTGATTCCATGTTCAAATTCGTGGTAAAATTCTAATAACAAAATATTTCTAGGTCCTTCTCTAAACCTCAAATTTCTACCCATTTTCATGCTAAAATCCATACATAATTGATGTATATACTCAAAACTAGTAGAGATCACTTACCTCATGCTTGGTGATGAAAATGGCTCTCCAAAGTTGCTCCCAAGTCGACTCCCATGGTAGAAATGAAGTGAAAAATGAGCCAAGTCCGATTTTTAAAGAAACCTCTCTGCCTCCAGCAGTTTCCGCTTCCGCGGTCCTGCTTTTGCGGAAAAATTTCCGCTTCCGCGGAAATTTTTGCTTATGCGGACAAATTCCCGCTTTCACGGTACCGCTTCTGCGGTAGATTTCCGCTTTTGCGGTTTTGACAGTACCAGCACTTTTCTCGGTACGGAAACAAGCATAACTTCCTCATACGATGTTCAAATTTGATGATTCTTTTTGCTATGGCTCTGAAATTACGATACGGATCTAATGGTTCAATAAAAACTTAATTTGGAGCTCATTTTCTCAATATGGTACCTCTTTATATCCAAAGTAACGGCGTTGAAACTTCAAATAAGAGCACAACACAACCCAAAACACACCCGAGGCCCCCGGGACCTCGACCAATAACACCAACCAGTCCCAAAACACATTACGGAGTTGCTCGAGGCCTCGAATCACATCAAACAACGCTAAAATTGTGAATCAACCTCCAATCCAAGCTTTATGAACTTTAGAACTTCCAACTTCTACTCTCGATGCTTAAACCTATCAAATCACGTCCGGTTGACCTCAAATTTTGCAGACAAGTCATATTTGACATTACGGGCCTACTACAGCTTTCGGAATCTGATTCCGACCCCGATATCAAAAGGTCCACTTTCGGTCAAACTTCTCCAAAACCTTCAAATTTCTATCTTTAGCCAAACGGCTTCAAAATGACGTACGGACCTCCGAATTCACTTCCGATCGCGCTCCCAACTCTAGAATCACCATACGGAGCTACTCCCAGTCTCGGAATCCCAAACAGACATCCATAACACTGAAATGCACTTTAAGCCAAACGGATGCAATTTCTTCTAAAATGCTAACTTCCACAATAGGCGCCAAAATGCTCCCGGGTCATCCAAAACCCGATCCGGGCATACGCCCAAGTCCGAAATCATCATACGAACCTGCTGGAACCTTCAGATCCCAATTCTGAGGTCATTTACTCAAAATTCCAATCCTAGATCATTTCTTCAACTTTAAGCTTTCAAAATGAGAATTCTCCTTCCAATTCCACTATGAACTTAGCAAAATTCAATTCCGACCACGCGTACAAGTCTATATACCTAAAATGAAGCTGCTCATGGCCTCAGACTGCTGAACGAAGTATTAGAGCTCAAAACGACCGGTTGGGTCGTTACATTATATATATACTAATTGACCTTAGTAAGTATCGAGTCGACCTCTCGTCTCTACTTTTTCGAGATTAGACGGGATACTTACTGAGTACACGTTGTTTACGTACTCATGCTACACTTCTGTACTTAAATGTACAGGGTTTGAGGCAGTGGATCCGGACATCACTCGGGTGCATATCAGTGAGCACTTCCTAGGACTTCTACGGTGAGCTGCCTTCTCCATCATGTCGATTCGCAGCCGAAGGAGTCCTTTTCCTGTATTTATGATTTTCTGTCTATTCTGATTCAGACAGTAGGACAGTGTTTTGTATATTTTTGTGTATACTGCACTGTTCGCCCGTAGCTAGTGACACCAGGTTCTGGCATACACTGTAGAGAACATTTATTTTGGGGTTTGTATGACTATGTCAGTACTGTATGATCTTGCTAGTTTCGTTTATTTACTTGAAAAACACTAGTATATTTGATTGATTAATTAACAATCGAGACTTAATCAAAACTTCTGCAGTTGGCTGGCCTAGCTGTGGTGTTAGGCACCATCATGACCTAGTTAGGCAAAATGGGTCGTGACAAAAATCATCGAATTACACCGGATTCAAACCTAAGTTTTCTTAAAACTTCGGAAATGCGCATCCAACTAAAAACCCGACCAAGAAACCTCCGAATGATCTGAAATTTTGCACACATATCCAAAATCACCTAACGAAGCTACAGCAACTCTCAGAATTCCATTCCGACCCTCGGATCAAAATCTCACCTATCAATCGGAATTCGCCAAAATACTAACTTCGCCAATTCAAGCCGAATTCTACATCGGACCTTCAAAATCAATTCCGATCGCACTCCTAAGTCACAAATCATCCCCCGAAGCTAACCGAAACACCAAAAATCACATCCAAGACCTATAACTCATAAGTCAATGTCCGGTTGACTTTTCTAACTTAAGCCTTCCTTAAAGAGACTAAGTGTCTCATTTCTTATCAAAACCAATCCAAATCAACTCTAACACACCACATACCGATAATGAAACATGAAGAAGCATAAAATGGAGGAAACGGAGCGGTAACTCATGAGACGACGGGTCAGTTCATCACAAATTATCATCAATACATCTTGGTAAATTATATATTTCTCAAAGAGCAATTGATTTGATAGCGTTACATTGAAAATATAGTCGCCTGAATATGTATTTGGTTGTGTATGTCTCATATTTAAGAAAAAAATCGATAAATAACCAAAAAAAACTAAAAAACCGACAAAAAATGAATCGATGAAAAACCGACTTAATTGATTTTATTTGGTTCCAATATTTGAAAAATCGACTTGCTTGGTTTGGTTTCTTTAGGGAAAACCGACCCAAACCGAACCATGAACACCCCTATTTTGTAGTAATAAAAAGCATTCTCTTCGGTCTAGAAAAAGACTTATAGCTTGTTTGGCCAAGCTTCTCCTATCCTAAAAGCACCTTTTTTTCAAAGTTAAAGTGTTTGGGCAAGCTTTTGGAAGAAAAAAAAGTGCTTTGGAGGAGAAGCAGAAGCAGTTTTGGAGAAGCAGAAAAAAAAGATAGCTTCTCTCCAAAAGTACTTTTGAAAAAAATACACTTAGAAGCAGTTTTTAAAAATTTGACCAAACATTGATTGTTGCTTAGAAGTATTTTTCAAATTAATTAGCCAAACGCAACTGCTTCTTACCAAACGTACTTTTGAGAAAAAGCATTTCTCAAAATAAACTAATTTTTACAGTTTGGCCAAACAGTAAAAAATTTTGAACTGTAAAAAGATTGTGTTCTATAAAATTTATTATATACTAGTAGTTTCTAACCATGTAAATTTCATTTCAAAATTTAAGAAACTAATCTCCAAGTTCCTATTAAAAAATAATGCTCGACAAACTATTTAAATTGATGTCCGAATTCGCACTGAAATTAAATTAAAATGTACATAGTATGCTTATTCTTTGAGGGTTGGGGTGTGGGGGTGTGGGGGTGTGGGTGGGGGGGAGAAGGTCATTTGCTAAAAACAAGTTGAAAAGAGAAAACAAGAGTAACCCTTTTGGAATTGTTACCTCGTATAGCAAAGGTTGATACTTTATTTATTTTAAATAAATACCATTTTAAAAAATTAAATTACATAACTACCTTTTGATTTTTATTATCAAATATCTATTTATGGTCATCTCTACCCTTAAGCCATAAAATATGCTTATATTATTTTTCTATCTCATTCTTTCAGATTTTTCTTCACCCTCTCTCTCTCAACGCCAGTTTTCTCCATTTATTCAAACTCATGGATCCTCTCTCATCAATTCCTCCGTCGATTGTTCTTCTAAGTAGTCAACAGGAATTTTCTGATGTATATTGAAAAAACTCATGGAGTATGAAGTGTGTATATTTAAAAAAGGGACATGTATTCTTGAAGGAAGCAGTGCCAGCTCAAGGCCAAAGTCAGTGAAGCAATGACTTTAGGCCCCCACATTTTTTACGCAAAATTTTTTTAATTAGTAGTAATAGGTTAATTTTATGGTAGTCTTCTTTTAAGAAAATACAGTAATTTTGATTAAAAAATATATAAGAGCTTTATAAAAAAGAGAAAAAAGATTATTTAGCTAATGCGATTGATGGTGACTGAGGGTAAATTTACATTCTAATAATAATATTTTCTTTTCTTTTCTTTCTTATAACAAAACTGATACAAATTTATATTCTGTTTTCTTTCTCTTGCTAAGTGTCTATTCTCTTTAAAAAATATATTTTTTTAATTCTTTTTGATGTTCTCAAGGATTGCAGTAAACAAATTAAAATAATAAAATTTTGCTTTGATATCAAGTTATTAATTTGTAGAATCATGTTCTATTGTTCTAAATTCGACTATCTTTTTTTTAAAATTTAAAAATTTTAAATATATTTTTACCTCACAGTAGTATATTAATTTTTGTATTATTTATTAAAAATTTAAATATGTCATATAAATCATGGATCATATTATTCAATATGATTTTTTTCTTTTCTAATTTTAAAGCCTCTTAACAAAGTTTAGCTTTAGGTTCCCAATGTTCTTGAGCCGCCTCTGGAAGGAAGCGATCGTCATTGAGATCGGGATCATCTTCAAGATCGTCAAGCTCATCTTGGGTTATGTCATCGATCCAATCTTTGTCTTTGGATTTGTAATTAGAATTTTGATCCTCAGAAGGAGCAAAAGGGGCGAGCTTGAAAATAGGGGGTTTTGGAGGGAAATTTCTGAGCTTCCTCTAAATATTATCCCACTATGTTGAGCTTCCTCTGTATTCTCTCTCATCAGTTCCTTCGTCGATTGTTCTTCCGAGTAGTCAACAGGAATTTGATAGGTCGTCGAAAAACCATCAGCGAAAAAGAGGTCGTTTGAAGTTTGGGGTTGAGCAACTTGAAGATTCTGTAACCTTTTTTTAAAGTATTTTTCAATTTATCTCGTTGTATTTCATTGTATTCATTATTTATTTTTTTTCATTGTATTTCAACGTATCTCGTTGTAATTCATATATTTTATTGTATTCATCGTTTCACTATATTCCATCAATGTATTCATATGTTTTTTAAAATTAATATTGTCATACCTCTTTTTTACCCACTATAAAGGGAGTATAATAAAGGGAGTTTCTCCAATTAAAGGACAATCGAAACGGGATTCGTTTATTGAGATTTAGAGTTGCCACTTGAGAGATTTATGGTGTCCCAAGTCACCGGTTTGAATCCCGAATCGAGAAAAATGTTTGACTCTTTTTAACAGTCGCGAACCAGAAATCCGAGTAAGGAATTCTGTTAACCCGGGAGAAGGTGTTAGGCATTCCCGGGTTCCGTGATTCTAGCACGGTCGCTCAACTGTCATATTCGGCTTAATTATCTGACTTTTAAAACAGTTTGAATCTATGTGCAAATTTTAACTTTTAAAACCGCTTTTATTTCTTTTTTTTAAGAATTTTAAACGTCATTTAAAATATGTCTCTGGCTTGCGTCACATGAAATACACCCGCGATCCGGAACACCTTTTATTTAACGTTTCGGGATTTGGATTTGGGTCACATGAAATCCACACCCGAGTTTAAGAAGGTAAAATTATTAAATAACGTGCCTAAAGAAACTAACGAGTTGTTAACTTTGCGGGAGACTATGGAAGTTCGCTAAATGGCACGTCTCAAGTTCTAAGCATTTTAAAAGAAATAATTAAAGAGGGCCACGCAATTTGCGAATTTTGTTTGGCGCAGCGCACCTCAATTTATTTTAAAAGGACGTCCTAAAGATGAACTATTATTATCAATTAAGGTTCATTTCTATTTTAAAATGGGCCTAACACAGGAAAGAGCCAATTATTTTTAAGTAAAGGGCTAGGCCCAATGCCGATACACCGGCAGCCCAGTAGAAAAGAGAGCATTTAGAGAAAATGGTAGGTTTGGGCCTACAAGATCAAGGCCTGGGGTCCGTATGAACCCAATTCCAACGAGAAATGGTAATAAAGAACCCCAAAATGACAATAAGTAAAGGAAGTCCCATACCCCTATAAACTGAGGAGAGGCTCAATCAGGCCGGAACACTTTAGCTTTTCAAACAAACTTGCATAAGATTCTCCGAAAGCATTCTCTTTTTCCAGTAGTCTTTTTATTTTATACTCTGGGCTCGGTTGGAATCTTTTGCGGGCAGGTGGTTGATACGCCTGATGAGACATTTGTGGCATCGGTGCAGACCATCGCGGGCCTTGGGGATGAGGAGCATATGGTGGTGCAACATGGACATGATATCTGGGAAATGATGTACGATTTAGCGGGTTTTGTGGAGAGAAGTAATGGTTGGGAGGATTTAAAGGATATCCATGGGGTCGATATGAAGGCTGGGGCATTTAGCAAGGACGACCACTGGACTTTGACGTTGGTGGGTCTCTACAACACCTTTTCATTCCATGGGAAGATTATCCCGAGCAACTTGTTCACTCGATCTGAGCCAGAACTTCCTAAAACTTCCTTTAGGTTTCTTTTCTATCTGAGATGTGTAAGAGTGATCCGGGACGATGTTTGTATTATTCTGAAAATGTCTCACAAAATCTTGAGCCATGTCGTCCCATGTATGCCATTTACCGACATCTTGAAGATTATACCATTCCAAAGCTGCCCCAGTCAAGCTTTTACTGAAGTATGCCAATAGCAAATCGTCTTTCTTGCCAACATTCATCATTTCCTTGCAATATTCTCTCAGATGAACTACCAAATCTCCACACTCCTCATTCAAGTCGAAGTTTGGTACTTTAAACCTCGAGAGCATGCGGACGTCGAGGAGTGTACACAACTCTTGGTAAGACATATTGCTTTGGTCTCCCGTCCTTTGCACGTTCTTTAAGGACTGTTCTATGTTCTTCAGCCTCTTAGAACTTGAAGGACGAGTGATAGGGATACTGGGTGGTTGGGAGATGCCAAACTTTTGGTAAGGACAACATCTGAGAAACCGAACGGTGGCAGTATTGGTGTCTTCCCGACCCTCCAAGCCTGATACATGTATGTTATGTGTTGTCTTAACATCCTCACCTCATCAGCCAAACTTGTGTCCTGTTCAACCAACTACTTTTGGGCATCGGTATGAACCAGCCCAATTTTGTTGTTATCCGTCGTCGACCTTTTATATTGTAGAGAGGAATTACTATTTCTGGAACCACAACCAACCACCTTTCTGATTGATATGACAAAATAAAACCATTATGTTAGCGTTAGGGCATTTAACAGATAGGCAAACATACATTAAAGATGCAATGAACCTAGCAGTTAACCATTTCTATTATGCATTTGCTTCAGTTGCGTGCGTCATTCCGGCTTTTCACAATTGTGCCCCTTTTTTAACATCCCTCAAACTTCCCTTATTTTGGTTATTTCCATTTTCCGTTTCTTTTCTTTTTCTTCTTTTTAGTGGTGGTCGAATCTTATGTGGATTGCCTACGTATCATGTCTCCGCATGAATCAGACCATGCGTAGTTCTGGCCGATGTAAAAAGTACGTAGCAAAAATATTTTCCACAAAACAACTACTTTTACTACGACACATGGAAAAAGTGTACAAACTTCAGAAAGATAACCAAGCAAACTTGAAAAGGACTGACTGACAGACTTACAAACAAAAACAGTACAGTCTCAACACAAAAATCAAGAATACATCATTGACTAGAAATTCCCTAGGGCCGCGAGACATCATTCGTCCTGGCTGCGGGCCTTGGTGCAAGATCCCTTTGAAGACTCTCCAGATCGTTCATTATTTGTTTGAAGAATGTCACTAGTGCCGCAAAAAAGGTGGTACGGGTCATGTTTTCGCACACTCGGCATTTTGTCGTAATGTAATGTGCCATATTTCTGACCCCTTCTCTAATCCTGTTCTTTTCCTGCAGCAGCCGTCCTATCTGTTGATCTCACATTTCTAGCACTCGAGAGTTGTGAAAGAGTTGATCTTGCAACTTATGCATTTGTTCCTCCATTCGCGCCATCAGGTCATAGCAGTGTTTCCTATCTGCTATGAAATCTCTAGCTTGCCTGACCGCCTTATCTTCGAGAGTGACTATTCTTTCTCTCCGGATGGTGATGGTCCCCTCGTAATCTCTCTTTATCTACTACATATGAAGTGCCCGTGCTCTGCCCCCCTTGTCCATCTGTCCCGGATCCTTGTCAGAGTAGCTTCCGATTTTTCCAAGTCCTCTTGACATTCGAGGGATTTCTTCTCCAGACTATTTATGAGTTTTTCATCAGCCTGACTCCTTTCTGACTTTTTTGCAATTGTTTTCATCTTTTGAATCTGGGCTTGGAGTGCTTACTTCTCTTGTACACAATTAACCCATTCCTGCTCAAAATCAGCCTGTTGTATGTCCATGGCCACTTCCAGTATTCCCTTATCTTCCTGTAAAGTGTCAATACGAGATTGGAACTCTCGTTCCACTTCCCTTTTAGCATTTCTAACCCCGGACTGTATCTCCTTTTCCCAATCAACTGCATGTCTTACAGACCTTTCGGGTCTTTGCTCGGGTATAGCCTGGTTGTGAAACCACTCAAGGTATGCAAGGCTTACTTCCCCTTATTCGCGGTCTGCTACCATTTCATCTATATTAGAAAATTGACCACCAAACCAAACCTTTTGTGCATAAGATTCCTTTAGGGGTTCCTCTCCTGTGAATTCCCCTATGAATGGACGTCCTCGATCAGGGGCCTCTTTTGTTCTCTCCCTAGATGACGCATGATGCGTAAGGGTGCGTATGGTTGGAAACCTCTGAAACCCATGAGTATGTAGAATGGGCGATATGTCGACATATGCATGACCTTAGCGGAAGGGAACCAATAATAGTTCCAAGTGAGTTTATTCGCATCCAGTGAACCAAGTAATTCCCGCCAGGCCCTCATTCCATTTGGAAGATTACAACTTGTGGCCCTGCTTGGATGACAACGAATGTAATTCAGCCAGTTTTTATTGAAATTTATTACTATTGGGTGATGATAAGGATGCTCTATGAACCACATCTGCAGCAAAATATTGCATCCCTCGAAGTAATCTCCACCTTCTTGGTATTGGGTCAAAGCTCGAAAAACCTCTCCCAAAATCATAGGAAGAATGGTATGTTCCTCGCTACTTTGTAAATATGAGACTACCACCGATAATCGAATTTTGATGCGCCCATCACGCTCTAGAAAGACCATGGTCCTTAGAAACGAAATCATGAATGCAAAGATTCTCAACTCCCTCCAAGAGTCGTAACTTAGCTGGCTGACGAATTCTTTGGTTGAGAATTTCTCAAATCCTTTCTCGTCCCCAAACCTGTCATAGAGGTATTCTAATGAAACCTAGCCTTCGTTTAAGCAACCCATTGGGATTCGGCAAAAGCATAATTTCTTCAAAAATTTGTTCACACCCACTTTCCTCGGAGCGGTAGGCTTTTTCCTATGAAGGTCTCTCCCCAATCCCGTGAACACACCTAATTCTTCCAATGTAGGCATCATTTCACAATTTTTGAACCTGAAGACATTGTTTGTCGGGTCCAAAAAATCCATCAAAGCCTCAATCAAATCCCTGTTAGGCTCAATTCCCATGATGTTTGTGAGCAACTTGAGGTGTTTAAAAACTTGATTTCGTTCCCAGGTAGCAAAACTTGCCCACCAATTACAGAGACTGCTCGGGGTCTTATCTCAGATCATGAACATAGGAGGTGTTTCATCCCTTGTCCTTTTCTGGCCACTTCTTTGTGGAGAACTCATGGTGATCCTAGATAAAATAAAAAGTAAAAAAAAAAAAGTTAAGACTTTCCTAAACCATATACAGACTATGACCATTTTTTTCTTTCTTTTTATATGAAGAGAAAATCATCATTATTTCTCACCATTTTATAAAAATATTCGGTTTTGTCAACACAGCCTTTCAGCACTTGAAGAAGATTTAAAGGTTGTGTTTTGCTAACCGAAAAAAGTTTTAAGAAATGACTATAGGTATTTGTTCTTGCAAAATAGAACTCCGGCGCCTTTTTGTAGGCATTTGGCTATTTTACCCAAGAATGGCATTACCTTCACTCATGACAAAAATAATAACATTTATTTACCCCTAAATTTAATATTTTCAAAGTAGATGAGCCCGATATAGGTTGCCTACATATCCCACATCCGGTGAGAATCAAACTTACGTAGTTCATGCAAATAAACCAGCTATTTTTGAAAACCAAAAACCCTTTTTTTTTCATTTTCCATTTTCTCAAAAATTCGGCAGAGTTTCGGTACTATTTGGACATTGGTTTTTTTTTTCAATATTCAAAAGCCGGTCAGCATGCAATTCCGAAGCAAATAAATGCACAAATAGCAAGTAAGATGCATCAGGATGATCTTTTTCATTTCAGGTACACCTGTCCTAGCCAGATCCAACCCCTGTGTTAAATCTCCAAGGCCAATATGCACGTGATGCAAACAAAACGTTCCTACCAGGGATATCCAGCATGAGGTTTGTTCTTCTAGGTTCAAATGTTATTGCAGAAAGTATCTAGACTGGCTTACTCGAGCGGACAACTTGAGCCGAAAAGGGTCAGTGTATCGGTAGCATTGCTTTCCGGCTGAATTGGTGGTGCTCCCCGCCTAAAACATGTGCGACTAAAATCCTTCACCGGGTGCCAAGCACCTCGGCTATCTCAAAGAAATCGGGCTATGTCAAGCAAATGCCCAATTTTAATTTCAGGAAGACTCAGAGGGGTTGCGTGAGAAGACAGTTGATATACACAGTTCAAAAATTATCAAAGCGGTAAAAGCAACATTTAGCACATTTAAGCCAACACATCAAATAAAATCAGATAGTAAATAAGCCAAATACAACAATTATTCCAAGCTCAAACTTCTAACCCTAAACCAGTGATTCTGGGTTAAGACTCCCCAGCAGAGTCGCCAGAGCTGTCACACCTCCTTTTTACTACTACACTCCCGGAAGGGAGTATAATAAAGGCAATTTTTCCAATTAAAGGACAATTGAAATGGGATTCGTTTATTGAGATTCAGAATCGCCACTTGAGAGATTTATGGTGTCCCAAGTCACCGGTTCGAATCCCGAATCGAGGAAAATGTTTGACTCTTTTTAATAGTCGCGAACCAGAAATCCGAGTAAGGAATTCTGTTAACCCGGGAGAAGGTGTTAGGTATTCCCGGGTTCCGTGGTTCTAGCACGGTCGCTCAACTGTCATATTCGGCTTAATTATCTAATTTTAAGACAGTTTGAATCTATGTGCAAATTTTAACTTTTAAAACCACTTTTATTTCCTTTTTTTAAAGAATTTTGAACGTCATTTAAAATATGTCTTTGGCTTGCGTCACATGAAATACACTCGCGATCCGGAACACCTTTTATTTAACGTTTCGAGATTTGGATTTGGGGAACATGAAATGCACACCCGAGTTTAAGAAGGTAAAATTATTAAATAACGCGCCTAATACAACTAACGCGTTGTTAAATTTGCGAGAGGTCATGGAAGTTCACTAAATGGCACATCCCAAGTTCTAAGTATTTTAAAGAAATAATGAAAGACGGCCACGCAATTTGCAAATTTTGTTTGGCACGGCGCACCTCAATTTATTTTAAAAGGACGTCCTGAAGATGAAATATTATTATCTATTAAGGTTCATTTCTATTTTAAAATGGGCCTAACACAGGAAAGAGCCAATTATTTTTAACTAAAGGGCTAGGCCCAATGCCGATACACCGACATCCCAGTAGAAAATAGAGCATTTAGAGAAAATGGTAGGTTTGGGCCTACAAGATCAAGGCCTGGGGTCCGTATGAACCCAATTCCAACGAGAAATGGTGATAAAGAACACCAAAATGACAATAAGTAAAGGAAGTCCCATACCCCTATAAATTTAACATTGCAGAATCCACCAAATTGAACATACCATTACTGAACACTACAAAAAAAACTGATTGGAATTCAACTTCAAGCTATTTAGAACATAACCACACTCACATAATAACCATTCCAGCCATAGGGGTCAAAATTTGCGTAGAACATACTAATTGTATAACCATTTTTTCATGATTTGAATTTGTTTCAAATTATCCTGAATTGAAACTAACTCACAAGTCGCTGAAAATACTCGGAACTCATTGTACATATCCGCATTACATACAGAATTCAACACGGGTTACTTGATAATAAGCTATTTTATGAAAACCAAAAGGCTTTAATCTGACAGGCTCAACCATTTTAACAGATTAATTACTGCAGCAATACAAATTAAACTTAAAAGAAATCTAATTCTAATTGCAAACTCCAAAAATCGAAATTAGGAGGAGATCATTACACTAAAATAACACAATCTAAACTATCAATCACAACATGCTTTGACAAATAGATAAAACCCAACTTCAAGCTATATGATAGCTATAACAATTGCATTCATAATCAATTTCCAACTCATGCTTCAGGTTACATGTCAAATAGCATTTTTAAGGATCAAAATGTACCTGGAAAAGGAGTAACAAAGAGGGAATGAGAATTAGTGAGATCAGCAACAGCAACAGAACCAGTAAAGAAGAATCGCCCCAATTTGAAACCAAGAAATGATGTACAATACTCAAGCAACCATTTTTAATCAAACAATTCCCAACAACTTCAAACTAGACTCGATTTCAAATCATTGTGAGTTCAGCTAACTAAATTTACCTCAGAACTAGAGAAACCTCAAAAATCACCAAAGAAAGATTTCAATGGAACAGTATAATTGTATTTCTGAGTGTATGTCAATGTGTGTATTTTAGGCTCTCTCAATGTGTATCTCCTGCTTTTGGAGTTTTAGGGTATTCTTGTGTATTTTCAGTGTCCTCTCCTGTGTATTCAACTATAGAGTTCCTCTAGTCTTAATCTCTGTTTGCTCTCTCTATCCCTCTCCTTTTAGGGTCAATGTGCTCCCTTTATCCCAGTATTTCTCAGGTTTTTAGCTCTTAATTTTTCAGGTTCCATTGTCTAAAAATCTGCCTGTCTTTATACCTAAAAATCTTAACCCTTTCCAGCCCCTTTTCTTTCTTTACAGGTATTTTTTAATTTTTATCCCATGCCCTGTCCCTTTCCAGGTTGTGCACACCTTTGCACATGCCTTCCCTTAACCCCTTTAATATGATCCCCGTGATATTCTCTGGTTTTTTCCACTACTGAATGTCAGTTCCACCATTAATCCCTTTTTCCCTTATTAAATTCAACTGGCATGGGCAGTCTATATTTAATCCAGGTGTGCCCTGACAACCAGTGCCGGTATACCACTTAAACTGAACCATTTTCAGGTTTTAATTCCCAAACTACCCCCTAAAATCCCCTTGTTATCTAATATCCCCTCGAAGTTCTACGTATTTACAAGTTAAGGTACACAATCCTTCTATCAAACCACAGACAAACAGGATCAAGGGGTCAATTTTAACACCTAAATAGCTTTACTATGAACTGAAATCAGAAATTAATCAAAAAAATGAACAACTGAAACTGGCACTTACGAAGAAACAAATACACAAAAAATGCCATATTTCCAAACTTTGAATTAATTACACAGCCATCGAATAGGGAATCAAACGGTACTAACATGCTGATTTCAATTACATAGGTTAACTGATTATGGAAATTTAACGATTCGGATGGCAAATGCAGACATTAATGATTAAATACAGAAACTCATTAGCGAACCTAAGATCAAATAAAACAAAAACAAATAGGAACAAACAGGTTGAGCAGAAGGACTGAAATTGACCAGAAAAAAAAAGAGAAAAGAGAATAGGGAGATGAACATCAGAACAAAGTTTAAACAAACAAACAAAGAAACAGGAATGAAACATACTAACTAAGCTGGAATTCAAACTGGTACCCTGACCCTCCGACTCTTTCGAATTTGAAACCGAAATAGGCCTTAATCGAGTGTTCTCAAATGAGAACACACAACTAAAGTCCATCACGGCCTCAAACCTTCAACCATTTAACCGATTTGGGGTTTAGGAATTTTAGGGTTCATTCTTCAAATCCAGATTCGAGGGGTTTCAAGGGTGTTTGAGGTGGCGGTGCCACCGGGGAATCTTGTGGCGGCGCTAGGGTTGGTGGTTTAGATCGAATATTCGATGGGCTTGGCTTGGATTCGAAGGAAGGCGATTAAGGATTTGGAACGGGGAGGTTAAAGAGAAGCTGTGGTGTAAAACTGGGAGGGATAGGAGGTTGTCCGCCGCCGTGAGCGATTTCCGACATGCGGCGGATGGTGGTGTGCGGCGGTGGAATTCAAGGCTGTCTCTGAGAGGTGAGAGACGAATGGGGGTTCTGATTTAGGGGTAGGGGGTTGAAGGCTTTAGGTATATTAAAATTAGGAAATTAACTAGAACCGTTGGATGATTGAAATCCAACGGCTGTGATTAATTTCTTAATAAAACGGGGTCGTTTGGTTTCAGGGTGGGGCTGGGCCGGTTTGGGGTAAACGGATCGGGGCAGGTTAGACGGATACAGGGGTAGTCTTTAGACCGTTGGATGTGGATGGTTGAGCGGTTGAGATCTTTTGGTCTTGAAACGATGTAGTTTCACTACCATACTACGTCGTTTCACTAGCCTGGGTAAAGGGATTCTTGGACCGGGTTTTGGGAGTGGGTTTGGGAGGGTTTGGCCGGGTAATTGGGTGGTTTTGTTTGGGGTTGAAGGTTTTTGGCCCAATCCGGGTCCTCTTCATTTTATTTATTTATTTTTTCTTTTCAATTTTCTATAAAAATTAAAAAAAACTAAATTTAACCTTGACCAAATTATCCTGGAAATATTACTTAAATCTAAGTAGTAATTATCACAAATAATTAAATACCAAATCACACAATTAAACACTAAAATGCAAAGTACGTTATTTTTGTGATTTTTTTATTTTTATGAAACAACTACTTACTTAATTAATCCTAGTTGTAAAATTGAATCCTAAATGCAATTGTAATATATTTTGGTATTTTTATCAATTTAACAAATAAACATGCACATACAAATGCAAACAATGACAGAAAATGACGCACAATTTCACAAGACTTCAAACAATAAAAAATTAACTTTTTATTTTGATTTTGTGGGAGTAATTCATCTGAGGCAAAAATCACGTGCTTACAAATATAATTTATGTATTTTATGCATTCAGATTTATAATTGTATTTGTTGAGTTATATTAAGAGTGTTGTGTTAATTGATTCACTTTCCATTTAAAACAGCTGAATAGACCATGAATTGTGCTATTTACGTTACTGTATTTACAAATACATATCGTCGAATACAATAATCTATCTAGTTATATTCCCATGTTTCACGTCGTGAATACAGTCGAATACAATAATCTGTCTAGCTGTAATCCCCTATTTTACGCCGAGAAATGCTATTGTATTCATGAATACAGTAGCTTAAATACATTAAATACACTCTAAAAAACTGAAAACATAGGTATAGGAAGTAATATAGTAAATGGTAGTTACAACTAGCTAATAACCACTAAAACATAATGGTTTCCGAAAGTTTCTCTGAACTTTTCTCCTTTTTCTCTTTTTCCCATGTTTCTCTTTTTTAAATTTCTTTTCGTTTCAACAAGCATGCACACCCCCACCCCCAACCCGCTATATCATATCATATCCTTCACGGACAAGAACACCAGTCATTTTTAATTAACTCACTTGTTTGGATGCATCATGCATCCAATATGAAAATAACTTTATTAGTAACACTACTAGAAATAAGGCCTATGGCAATCCTTCTAAAACCGTTCCAATAAATACAGTAACCAACCCTGTAGATCTATTGGGATGGTTAAGCAGTCAATCCCGGATTTGCTGTTACCATAGGTCTATTAGAACGGTTATGTGGAACGGTTACAAAACCGTCCCCATATATTGATATTGTAACGGTTATGAAACCGTTACATCAATCTGTGGAACGGTTATGTATTTTGTTGGGACGGTTATAAACCGTTCCAATATATGTGTGCCAACGATATTTTACGACTATCGCAACGGTTTTTATAATATATTGTAACGATTTTTGTGATCTATTGCAATAGTTATTAGGGGCTTCTATTATTTTTTTGCTAGGTCTATTGCAATGGTTATATTGTCAATTGCAACAGTTATTTTGTCTATTGCAACGACTCTTCCTAATAATTTCATATGTATTTATAGCTCCTGAATGAGGAATATTTCCCTTGCAATAAAATTTTATACACCATAACTAATATAAACTACAAAATATCGTTGAAATATCAAACTAGCTAGCATTATCCATAACAAAATATGAATACATTATTTTATCAACAATATCTAAGTTGAAATAGATGAGTTTGCGTACAAAAAGTTCTACACTAAAATATCCTAGAACATAATGAGAAAGTCTAGTAACGATCAACAACACTCAGGTAAGGTCTTCATCACTGCTTTCATCTGCAATCGTTGCACCTACAAATGACGATAAATAAATGATTAAAAAAAGAAAATTTTAAGATGTTTGAATTACAAAGTAATTGATTCAAAGCTTGAATGTCAAACAAGAAGCTAAATATTTTCTAACTTCCAATATTTCAATAAGACAACTGAAAGGTTTTTCAAATGACATTAGTATTCAAAGCCTCCAACTCCATTTCAAAGCAACTCAATTCCAAAAGCAAACTAAAATATCAAATGAACACTCTAGCTCCTGTCAATTTACACTGCAGAATCTAACATTTGACAATTAAAAATAAAGGAGCACAAACGCACATGTTAACTGCGTACACATACAGCAACCAAAGGTCACTTCACTATGCTAACTTACACATAAAACAATCTGCCCAAAATTCCAGAATCAACAATGGACAAATGATAGAATTCAACTCTCCAGAGATTACTACATCAACAGATTATTTCAACAACCTAAGGCATCTGAAACTCATAAAAATTATTAAATTATCAATGAGTTAACACCTGTAATGAGCTGGTATACATAGCCCATGTCAACGCACATGTTTCCACTTAAATGTATATTTTTTTCTTTAAAGGTATGCTAGTATAATATTCATTTCTTATTTTATAATTGAAAGTTGTTCAAACTATTAACACTAATATGAAGCTTCTCTTTTAATCTGACATCCCAAGGAACAAATAGTGTACGACTATTTATTCGCTTTGAATTTTTATAGGATCAGATGTAATGACGGAAGATGGAATTAGGAAAGTAGGAAATAGGGTATTGCTATATTGGGTGTAGAATCTTCTATAGGCTAAGTTCCATAGGCCAGTATGAACGAATAAACATGGGCCCAAATTGACAATAGAGTCAGTGGCCCACTTGTACCAACCCAACCAATAATAGCAAACAATAAATACACATATGGAACGGAGGAGGAGCAGTCAACTTTTCCGGTAAAATTCAGTTATTTCATAACCAATTCCCTTCTCTCTTCTATCTTATTTCTCTCTCTTCTCTCCCGATCCTAATCTTCTTTTACTCTGATCAATTCACAGGTATTTCCATGGAGTTATCAGCTAGGTCTACTGTGACTAGTTAGATCTATTGTAATTTCCATTGATGTAACCAATTGCTCCATTGATCAATAAAGCTTTTCATTTTTATTGTCTCAATTACTATAATTCTTATTAGTTCATTACAGATTTGGTATCAGAGCAAGTCCTGGCACCATGACAGTACCAGAAACTAGAGCTAAAGCTACAAAAGAAAACATACAAAAATTGGAGAGTCAATTATAGAATTACATGTCAGAGACAAACAAAAGGCTGGAGTCCAATGACTCCAAAATAGATGAATTACATCACAAGTTCGACATAATGATGGATAAAATATTCTTCAATAAGGAAGGAATTCTGGGAAGTGCACTATCAGGAAATCACCAGACGGAAGGTTCTGGAAGCAGGGTAAGAATGGTGGAACCTCACGAGCAACCTATGGGGAGATACCATTCGAGCAGTTCTAATTCAAAAGATAGATTGCCCATACTTTGAAAATGGTGATCCCATGTCGTGGTTGAGGAAATGTGAAAGGTACTTTCATTATAATCACATCTCTGATCCTCAGCATAAACTTGAAACTGTTGTTCTTCATTTAAATAGAAAGGCTGAGTCATGGTACTTTTCATACCAAGTGAGTAGAGGTGTGGTGAGATGGCCAGACTTTGTGGAGGAAATCTACAAAAGATTCAACAATTCAGATAACATCAATCTTAATCTACTAGGAAGATTTAAAAGAATTGAGCAAGTGAGGAGTGTTACAGAATACTTAGAGAAATTTGAAGACCTAAAGACTTGGGCATTGATTAAACACCCTACCATCCCTGAAGAGTTCTTTTTAGGGTTCTTCATTGAAGGGATTAAAGAAGAAATTCGACACACAGTTAAAATGTTGGATCCCTTTTCTTTAAGTCAAGCAGTTGAGAAAGCTAAACATAAAAGAAGAGTTACCAGAAGCAATGAGCAGAAAGAATAAAAGGAGTGTGGGAAGGGGCACTAGTCAGTATAGTTTGACTCCTGGTACTTCAGGTAGTAGAGCTTCTAATTTTACTCCAAAAGAAGGCAATCCTAACTCTGCCATCTCAGGGAATAAATTGTTTGAAGCTAGAAAAGCTAAGGGAGAATGCTACAGGTGTGGAGAAAAGTACTTCCCAGGTCACAAATGCAAGGACAAAGAGTTAAATGCATTGTATGGGATAAATGAACAGGAATAAGTAGAAGAAGAACATAGAGTGGAAGAAATAGAGAGAACACCAGAGATTCCTGAAGAAGTAATTGATGAAGCCATTAGTTTGAATGCATTATCTGGCACTATTACTTCTAACACTATCAAATTAAAAGGGGTTTATGGGAAGCAGGGACAGATTATACTAGCTGACAGTGGTAGTACTCATAGTTTTGTTGCCGGTAGCACTGCTAAATAACTAGGCTATGCAATCCAAGAGGATGCTCCTATGATAGTAACAACTTCTAATGGGACTCGTATGATGAGCTACTATTCATGCCCTCAGTTCAAGTGGAAGATTTATGGCATTGAGTTTGAGCATAAACTCAGGTTACTGGACATTGGTGGTTGTGATATGGTGTTAGGGGGAGATTGGATGAGTAAACACAATCTAATACTCTTTGATTTTATTGAGTACAGGCTGCAAGTTAGTGTCGAGGAAAAAAGGGTTGATCTGAAAGGGTTCTCTAAAGAGGAAAAACTACAAGCTATGACAGCTTCTGGGGTTAAGCAACTGTTAATGAAAGGGAAAGTGATATGGGCACATTTATTTACAATAACAGTACAGAAATGAAGGAGGCAACAACCATACCTGCAGAGATCAAATCTGTACTGGAGGAGTTTTTAGGAGTATTTGCAGAACCCAAGACCTTACCACCAAGCATGGAGCATGACCATTTCATTCCATTGATGCCCGATGCAAAACCAGCTAGCATTAGACCATACAGGTACAACTATTTCCAAAAAAATGAAATAGAAAAATAAGTTAATGAAATGCTTACTAATGGAATTATTCAGCCAATTCATTCACCATTTTCATCCCCATTTCTCCTTGTTAAAAAGAAGGATCGAAGTTGGAGATTTTGTATTGACTATAGAGATCTTAACAAAATGACTATTAAGGATAAATTTCTTATTCCCCAGAGTTAAAAATAGCGTAAAGCGAAGAAAAGCGACAATCCCCATTTCACAAAAAGCGAGAAGCTAAGCGCCTGCTTTTTTGAAGTGAAGCTAAAATTTTTTTAAAAAAATTAAAATAAATACGGCATAGACAACACATATAATTGTAAGCAAAAAAGACATTTAATGGCCATCACATGCCTTGGAACTTTTAATTCTTCCTTCACATGCCCCGGAACTTTAGGACAAGATGCGACATTTGGATCACCACCGATTAGATGGGCTTTTTGATGATAGATTCCTCCATTTGTAATCTTATCACAAAAAAGACATCTAATAGCCATCATATTGGCCTCGTTAACTCTTTCAGAGTAAGCCCAATCCGGGTCTTTCCTATCTTCTATTGGAGCCACTAAAATATCAACTACATAACACATAACAAAGGCAATAAGAACTAAGAATAAAAAATATATAGTTTGGCAGAATTTGGGCAGAAATGGGGCAAAAATTTTTTGGAAAAAATTCGCCAGCATTTCGGCGCTTTTTTGACATTTAGAAAGAAGAAGAAGAAGAATGAAAATAAAAACATACATGTTGAAACTTGAAAGCTGTTGTTGACTTGTTGTAATGTTGAAGAAGAAGAAAAAGAACCCTAGTTTGCTTGAACAAATTGTTGCTTCATGTGAGGTAGAAATCGTTGTTTTTTTAGGAAGAAAGGGCTGGTTTAAAACCCTAGGTTGCTGCTAAAGAATGACTAAAATAGAGACTCACTCGATTTTGGGTCTTTTAATTGAAAAAGATGCATTTGAGCTTTTATTTCAAGAAGCGATCGCTTCTTTTGCTTCTTCCGCTTTTCCCGCTTCTCGTTTTTTTGGTAGAAGCGATCGCTTTTCAGTACCTGAGTCGCTTTTGGTACAGGTAGCGACAGACCTAGCGCTCCGCTTCGCTTCTCGCTTAAAACGAGGAAGTGGTCGCTTTTTTGAACACTGCTATTCCCTTAGTATATGATCTAATGGATGAACTTAAGGGATCTTGCATCTACTCTAAGATTGATCTTAGGGCTAGTTACCATCAAATAAGAATGGAGAATGGTGATATTTTCAAAACTGCATTTAGAACTCATTCAGGGCATTATGAGTTCAAGGTCATGCCTTTTGGCTTGACCAATGCACCTGCTACTTTTCAAAGTCTTATGGACCATGTTTTCAGCATTACTTGAGGAAATTTGTGCTAGTATTTTTTGATGATATTTTAGTTTATAGTTCTTCTGTGGAAACTCATGCCTTACATCTTAGAAAAGTAATGGAAGTCTTACAGAAAGAACAATTGTATGCCAAGCTGTCCAAATGTTCTTTTGGACAAGATAAGGTGGAATACTTAGGGCATATAATATCTGGGAAAGGGGTATCAACAGATCCTTCTAAGATTGAACCCATGGTGTCCTGGTGTGACGACCCAAAGGGGTCATTACATGTTTCTTAACCGTTCCGTGCTTCCGAGGCCTTGAAAACCTCATTTTTATCTAGCTTGATTTGTGTGCGCATAGCCAGAAAGCTTAAATGTGAAATTTTATAAAAAAAATGCTAAAATTTGGTATTAAAATGAATAAGTTTGACTTTGGTAAATATTTTGGGTAAACGGACCCGGACCCGTAATTTGACGTCTCGAACGGTCCGTGGAAAAATATGGGACTTGGGCGTATGCCCGGAATCAAAATCCGAGGTCCCGATCCCGAGAAATAAATTTTTAAAAGAAATTATTTTTCTGAAATTGTTAAGGAAAATGGAAATAAAAATTGATTAGAATGTGTAGGTATCGGGACCGTATTTTGGTTCCGGTGCCCGGTACATGTCTTTATGTGTTTTAAGATATTTCTGTGAAGTTTGGTTGAAATCGGACGTCGTTTGATGTGTTTCAGACTTAAAACTCTAAATTTGAAAGTTTATGAAGTTTGAAGAAAAACTAGTGATTTTGAGGTTTGATTCCTTGTTCTTGATGTTATTTTGGCAATTTGATCGCACAGTTAAGTTCGTTGGATATTGTTGAGTTAGCGTACGTGTTTGGTTAGGAGCCCAAAGGGCTCAGAAGTGTTTCGGAGGTGTTCCGGGGTGATTTTAAACTTAGAAAGATTGCAGAAAATGAGTTTCAGCAGTTGCAGGTCCATTCTTATTCGCGTTCGCGAAGCCCTTCCCAATTCGCGAAGCTTCAGACCCTTCCTCCTTCGCGTTCGCGTAGGGTAATTTGTCTCTGAGGGTTTAGCCTTGTTTTTCCCTTCGTGTTCGTGTTCAGCTTCATGCGTTTGCATAGACCAAAAACCTCATACCCCAGCCTTTCACTCTACGCATTCGCACTCCTATGCTCGCGAACGCTATGACCAGTCAAGCCTACCCTTTACGAATGCGACCCGCCTGTCGCAAACGTGAAGGGTAAATTTGCCCAGCTAGTTAAAATGCCCAAAACAGAACAGTGACGGGAAATTTTCACCAAATACACGAACCCTTTCTTCTCCAAAGCTTCTAGGCAACTTTTAGAGCATTTCTTCACCAAAGCTTCTTGGGTAAGTATTGTTTAACCCGTCTTCTTCATCTTCCATCATCGTTTATTGGATTCCTAAGCTTAAATCATGTAATTTAAGGTAGAAATTGGGGAAATTGGGTAGAGTTAGGGATTTTTACTTTATCTTGATTTAGACCTCGTTTTGGGGTCGAATTTGAGAATAAATTATATATTCAGGCTCGTAGATGAATGGGGGATTTAATTTTGGTCTGAACCTTGTGTTTTGGCCAAGCGGGTCTGGGGCGATTATGGAATTTTTGGGAAGAAAGCTTGGAAATCTATATTTAGGCATTGGGTTTGATTTGTTTAGCCTATATTGATATTATGAACATTGTATAGATTTGATTGAGTTGGAGCCAAATTCGAAAGGGAAAGCGGTCGTTGTGGATTGATTTGGCCGTGAAAGTTGAGGTAAGTGTTTGGTTTAACCCTAACTTGAGGGAATAGGAGTTGAGTCTTGTTTGCTACTTGCTAATTGATCGAGTACGGTGTATAGGCATGGTGACGAGTTTCTATACATTGGTGTCTAGCATGACCGTGAGTCCTTATAATGTGATTATCATGACTTGGTTGTAATTTCCGTGCTTATTTGAGGATTTCTATATGTTGTAAAGAGCATGTGAAACAAATATGATCATTATTTCGATAAGCATTGGCTCGGGCTATAAAGTGAATTATAAAGTAAGAAATGAAGGAAAGAGGAAGAGTTATTGGTTATTCCCTTGTCGGGGCATTTTGTTGATTTTTTTGGTTTTTCTCCTTTGCCGGGATTTAATTGTCTAACTGTATTCCCTTGCCGGGATTTCCTTCAACACTTGTTTACTTCCTTGCCCCTTAATTGTGACTGTTGTTTGGGTGAGGTAGAGAGCTAGATGTGATAAATGATATTTTGAGGATCGGGTTGCACGCCGCAACAATGATAATTGATATGGATCGGGTTGCACGCCGCAACAATGATAAATGATATGGATCGGGTTGCACACCGCAACAATGATAAATGATATGGATCGAGTTGCATGCCATAAGAATGATGTTTATGGATCGGGTTGCATGCGGCAATAGTGATGAAATATATTGGTATCGGGTTGCGCGCCGCAATAGTTATTGATATAATGTGTTTATTTTGGATATTAGTTTCTTGTCCGCTGTAAATTCTGAGCTGCCTTTAGATTGTTATCTGGAATTGCTGTTAATATTGTCATCTCCCCACAGCATGCTCCCCTTCCCATACTGCTTACTTGTCTTGTATTTTCGATTCTGCTGTATATGTATATAATTGAATAGGTTTATATAGTATTCTAGTCTAGCCTCGTCACTACTTCACCGGGGTTATGCTAGACACTTACCAGCACATGGGGTCGGTTGTGCTGATGCTACACTCTGTGCTATTTGCACAGGTACAAGTTTCGAGCAACAGTAGAAGTACTAGCACGGGAGCAGGCCTTCAGTCCATCGAGACACCAAGGTAGCCTTGCAGGCGTCTGCATGCCCGGCGTCTCCTCTATCCTTACATTAGACTGTCATCTCATTGTATTCAAGATAAATAGATTTATGTTTCTTTCAAACTTTGTATTTAGTACTTATTAGATGTTCGTGAGTATGTGACTCCAGTTCTTGGGTAGAGATACATGTTGGGATTCCGTGTTTTATTCAGCTATCTAAATTTGAGACTTCCGCTTATGAAATTGACCCTGTTGTTTTTATTTTAATGCTTTTAATTATAAAAAGGAACACATGTTTAAAAGAAAGGTAATTAAGCTTGCCTTGCCTAGATCCTATTAGTAGGCTCCATCATGACCCCCGAGGGTGGGAAATTCGGGTCGTGACACCTGGCCTGTTCCAAAGAATGTGAAGGCTCTTAGGGGTTTCCTAGGGCTTACTGGTTACTACAGGAGGTTTGTCAAATCCTATGGTATCATTAGTAGACCACTAACTAATCTAATAAATAAGAACTCATTCCAATGGAATGCAGAGGCAGAAATGGCTTTTCAGCTATTAAAAAAAGCTATGGCATCGGTACCAGTATTGACTTTAGCTGACTTAACCAAGCCATTCATTATGGAGACAGATGCCTGCTCCACTGGCATGGGAGTTGTGTTGATGCAAGAGGGAAGACCTATAGCCTATTTTAGTAAGGCCTTAGCTCCCAAAAACAGGGGTCTTTCTACATATGAGAAGAAGTATATGGTTATGTTAGCTGCAGTGGACAAGTGGAGACATTATCTCCAAGGAGGACATTTTATTGTCAAGACAGATCATCAGAGTTTGAAATATCTTTTGGAACAAAAAGTGACTACAGCATTGCAACAGAAAGGTCTAACCAAGCTGATGGTGTTAGATTATGAAGTGCAATATAAGAAGGGATAGAGAACAGAGTAGCTGATGCTCTTTCAAGGAGACAAGATGAAGAAAGCACCCTACTGGCTATGTCTACAACTCAAGCTACTTGGCTACAAGAAGTGAGCCTAAGCTATGAAACAGACCCTGTGTCCTCACAACTGTTGAGTGAACTGGTGCCCCTGATAGTAATGGAGACTATTCATTACACCAGGGAATTATCAGGTATAAACAAAATATCTATATTGGGAAGAGTACTGATTTAAGACATAAGATACTAGAGGCACTACACCAATCACCATTAGGGGGTCATTCAGGACAGCAAGGGACTTAAAGAAGAGTGCAATTTATATTTTAATGGCCTAACATGAAGACAAAAGTATGTAAATGGTTAGTGAGTGTGATGTGTGATAAGTTAGGATTTTACCATGTTTATACCCCTACTTGCTAATGCTTTGGTTAGAAACTACTTCAAAATAGTCCCAAAATGCTAACAAGTTGTGCTTGATTGCATGTGTGAGCGACAAAGTGACAAATGTCAAAGATCGGCTCAAAACGGAGTGAAACCTGCTCGAGTGTCAAAGACTAAGTGAAATGAGGAACAGAAGGCCTAGTGCGGACCGTGCAAGAGTGAACATGGCGCACTAGGAGATTCAGAGACTTGCATTATCAAGCTGGAGGTAATACGGCCGCGCTACCTTTTTACGCGGTCCGCGGACATGAGATTCAGAGACCAGGATATTTGGGAATTAAAGCCATGCGGCCGCACTACCTTTTTGCGCGGTCCGTGTTACTGAGATTCAGAGACCTGTAGACTTAGCCAATTCAAGCAATGCGCTTCTCGCTACTTTATGTGCGGTCGTGCTAACTTCCATCGCGGCCGCGGTGTATATTCTTGTGGTCCGTGGTCCTCAACTTCAGAGAGCTGAAATTATGAGTCCAAGGGCCAGCGCGGCTGCGGTCCTTTTTACGCAGTCCGCGCTGACCCCGTAGGAGTATTTTTGTCCAATTTTTCCAGCCTAGTATAAATAGAACATTTTACCATTTTTTAGGTTAAGTTTTATATTCTGAAACGCAGTTGTGCACCTGGGAACGAGATTGTAGCCATTTTTGGCACTTTTGTTCTTTTTTAACGATAGATATTTCTAGAATCTTCTTAGTAATCAATTAATATATTTAGTTCTTCATCTATTTCTTCGATTTCTGTATCTATCATGAGTAGCTACACCCATTAGCTAGGGTTGTGGCTCAACCCTAGTGTGGGTAATTGTTGGGTGTTGCCATTTAGGGTTAGATTGATATTGGGTGTTTGTTATTTGGGTTAATTTTATGTTTTAATAAAGGATTGGTGGTTGCAAACTTGATTCTAGCTTTGTAGGTTTAACTCTTCTTGAGAAAGAGAGTCCATGACCCCAAAAATTGACCCAACAAGGAATTGGGATAACCCATGATAAATAGTAGTCCCAATTAACGGGTTAAATCTCGAGAGAGTAATCACCCTACTTAAACCATAGTTGCTTGGTCTAATTGGCCTAACCAATTGGTCTTGAGAGAGTCAATTGGGCAAAATCATTCTTGCTACCGAGAGGTGTGAGAATGGGTACAATTGTGCAATGGTTATAGCATAAACCCCAAATATATCAATCTATCCTTAGTAGTTTCTACCGGTTGATTAACCACTTAGGTGATGTCACGACCCTAGTGCCTTTCCTCTCATTAATTATAACTTAGCAATATTCTCATAGCATAATTTAGTTTTAAATCATTAGTTTATAATAGTAGTTATAAAAACCAAAAAACCAAAAATGTTTGAAGTGACATTAGAAGCACAACCGCATCTATAGACTAGACAGGCAATACAACTCCACTACTAGCTCCCTATGGAAATTCGATCCCGAACCACTATTTGGGTAAAAGATTTTGCGACTGGCTCTTCATACCTTGGTATAGTGTCGAGTTGGCAGAGATCCCTTTTTAGTGCCGCTGTCGGGGAGCTTACGGTGTTGACTATCTGTTTATCTAGTTTTGTGTTTTGCTTCTCTTTCCTTCTTGTTAACTAATTTAGTTTGTGTCGATCAATCAAGTACAAATGTCTCTCAATGCAAATGACCCTCTCGGCAATGTGTGATAGCAGAGGAGGAGGTAGACGATCTAGAACAAGATGAGGTTTTACCTCAAGCTCAAAGGAGAGGTTGAAATGTCAATGCTAATTCGAATGAGGATATTCTAGACCCTCCTCCTCCACCGCCGAGAGTGGCTCCCAGAGTTCTACCAAATCAAGGGTACACTAGTGCTATTGTTCCTCCCCGAATCCGGGCAGGGAACTTTCAAATCACAACTGTTACATTGACCTTGCTCGAGCAACTAGGGTATTTCACAGGCGCCTCCAACCAAAATGCCTATAAGCACTTGAAGGGGTTCATGCCTACATGTTGGGGTAGCAAGCAAACAAACGTGTCCGAGGATGCGTTGAGATTGAGGCTTTTTCCGTTCTCTCTTAGGGGTAAAGGATTGGATTGGTTAGAAAGGCTACCAAATCATTCCATCACAATGTGGGATGAATTGGCGGACAAATTTATTGCTAAGTTCTTTTCTCCAAGTCATATGGCGGCCCTTCGGGATGAAATTCTAGCCTTCAAGCAGGAGCCAACAGAACCTTTGCACGAGATATGGGAGAGATTTCGAACTATGGTGAAAGAGTGCTCAAACAATGATATGACAGAGGTGATGATTCAACAAACCTTCTATCGGGGCATCAACACCACTAACCAATGCATTGTGAACCAATTGGCCGGAGGCAACTTTATAAAGCTTCCTTATGATAAATCTTGTGAAGTTTTGGATGAAATGGCCGACACTTCTTCGACATGGCAAAGTAGAGCAAATGTTCCTCAAGGTGACCCCACGGTCATCCATTTACATAAGGAGTTGAATGATCACGGACAAGCTATTGCCGAACTTACCAAAATAATGAATCAATTGGCGAAGGCGCAATTATAACAATTCCAAAATCCTCTCCAAGTCAACGCCATGGAAGGAGTGAATATGTTAAAGAGAAGGCAAGGAGGGCAACAACCTCAAGGAAATTGTGAACAATATGATAATAGTGGTGGTTTTTTGAATGAGTGTTATGATGATCAAAGCGAAGAGTGTCAATATGTCAATAACTACCAAGGGAATAGAGGAAATCAAGGAAATCAACAATGGCGACCCCAAGAAAATTGGGGTAATCAACAAAGCGGCGGTAATTGGAATAATAACAACCAACAATAAGGTGGTGGCAATTGAAACAACAACAATCAAAACAACAATAGGGGTAACCAAGGTAACAATCAAGGCAATTGGAAAGGGAACAATAATAATTGGGGCAACAACAATCAAGGAGGGTGGAATAATAATGGAAACCAAGGAAACCGGGGGCAAGGTTCTCAAAGGCCCCCCATGTACCAACAACCGAACAATCCACCTCCCTTTCCTTCTCAAGGTCCGAGTTCTTCCGGAAGTGATATGGGGAGAATTGAGAACATGTTCGAACAAATGATGAAAAAGAACCAAGATTCCGGGGTGCAATTATCTTCTCATAACACCTCTATCCGAAACTTGGAGGTGCAACTAGGGCAACTTTCTCAAGCTATGAATACTCGTCCCAAGGGTGCTCTATCAAGTGACATGGCAGTGAACTCGAATGGTGGGAATAACAACCATGTGATGGCGGTTACAACTAGAAGTGGAAGAGGCGGTGATGTGCATACCTCGAGATATAAGCAAGTTGTAGAGGATGAAGTTGAGTTGCGTGATGATGATGTGCTTTTGATTTTTGATGATGTGGTTGAACAAAATATGACTAATAATCTGCGGATTGATATTGATGATGAGGCCGGGATAGAGACTCAAGATGTCGTGAACCCGTCTAGGGAACACGTGATTGACATGCCCAAGCCGGTTGTGCCCAAGGCCAAGGCACCCTTGCTTAGGCCAAGGCACCCTTGCCTAGGCCACCTCCACCTTATCCTCAACAGTTAGCAAAGCAAAAAGGTGACAATCAATTCAAAAAGTTCATCGAGATGATGAAGAGTCTTACTATTAATGTGCCGTTGGTGGAGGCACTTAAACAAATGTCGGGGTATGCAAAGTTCATGAAGGATTTGGTAATAAAGAAGAGGTCGATGGAGTGTGAAACAATTAAAATGACATATCAAGTGAGCACTATAGTGCTTTCCATGGCCCCGAAACTTGAAGACCCCGGTGCTTTTACAATCCCTTGAACTATAGGAAGTGCGGATTTTGCCAAAGCCCTTTGTGACTTGGGGGCTACCATAAATTTATTCCTTATTCGGTCTTAAAGACTTTGGGAATCGAGGACAACCTAGGCCAACTTTAATGAGACTTCAAATGGTGGATCGATCGATGAAGTGACCCTTGGGAATAATTGATTATGTTCTTGTTCGTATTGATAAATTCATATTGCTGGCCGAGTTTGTCATATTGGATTGTGAGGTGGACTTTGAAGTGCCAATCATTCTTGGGAGACCTTTCCTAGCTACAGGGAAGGCATTGGTTGATGTTGAAGCGGGTGAGTTGACGTTCCGTGTGGGAGATGAGAAGGTGGTATTCCATGTTTGCAAATCAATGAGACAACCCAATAGCGATGAGGTGTGTTCATTTTTGGACATTGTCACTGCTGTGATAGTGGATGACACAAGTTCTATGATAAATGTTGAAGATCCTCTTGAGGCCGTGTTTCTAAAAATGGATGTCAATGATGATGCCGGTAGAGTGGAGTACGTGAATGCATTACATGATATGGTTTCATATTCATATGATCCTAGAAAGTTATCTTTGGATCTTAAAAACCGCAAAACTCCACCAACAAAGCCATCGATTGAGGAGCCACTGATGTTGGAGTTGAAGCCCCTTCCTCCACACCTCAGGTATGAATTTTTGGGTTCAAATTCCACTTTACCTATTATTCTTTCGTCTTGCTTAACTAACATGCAGGTTGATACCACTTTGGCGGTTCTTCAGAAGTGTAAAAAGGCAATTGGTTGGACATTGGACGATATTCGGGGTATAAGCCCTGCCTTTTGCATGCATAAAATCATATTGGAGGAGGATGCAAAGCCTTCACTTAAACATCAAAGAATATTAAATGAGGTGATGCAAGAAGTGGTAAAGAAAGAGGTTATCAAGTGGCTTGACGCCGATGTGGTTTATCCCATTTCTGACAGTTCATGGACTTCTTTGGTACAATGTGTACCGAAGAAGGGTAGGATGACAGTTGTGACCAATGACAACAACGAGCTTATTCCGACTCGGACGGTGATGGGTTGGAGAGTTTGTATGGATTACAGGAAGCTTAACAAGGTGACTAGAAAAGATCATTTCCCATTACCATTCCTTGACCAAATGCTCGATCGTCTTGCAGGCCGGGCTTTCTATTGTTTTCTAGATGGTTACTTGAGGTATAATCAAATTTTAATTGCCCCGGAGGACCAAAAGAAGATGACCTTTGCATGTCCTTATGGCACGTTCACCTTCTCGAGAATGCCTTTTGGACTATGTAATGCTCCGGCGACCTTACAACGTTGCATGATGGCTATTTTCACCGACATGGTGGAGGATATCTTGGAGGACTTCATGGATGATTTCAGCGTGGTTGGGGATTCGTTTGAGGAATGCTTGGTAAATTTGGATAGGGTATTGGCTCGATGTGAAGAAACTAACCTTGTTCTTAATTGGGAAAAATATCATTTTATTGTAGAAGAAGTTATAGTGTTGGGTCACAAGATCTCAAGGCGGGGAATTGAAGTTGATAAAGCCAAAATCGAAGTCATTTCGAGGCTCCCTCCCCTACTTTTGTCAAAGGGGTGAGAAGCTTCTTTGGGCACGCTGGGTTTCTATCGGAGGTTCATAAAGGATTTTTCTAAAGTGATACATCCATTGTGCAAGTTGCTTGAGAAGGATGCAAAGTTCTTGTTTGATGCAACTTGTATGAAAGAATTCGAGCTTCTTAAGCTTAAGTTGACTTCTACCCCCATCATCACCGTACCAAATTGGAGCTCACCTTTTGAGCTTATATGTGATGCTAGCGACGTTGTGGTTGGGGCTGTTTTGGGCCAAAGGATCTACAAGATATTCCATCTAGTGTACTATGCCAGTAAGACAATGAATGAAGCCCAAAGAAATTATACCATCACCGAGAAGGAGTTATTGGCTATTGTTTTTGCTATGGAAAAGTTCTGACCTTACCTTATAGGGGCCAAAGTTATTGTGCACACCGACCATGTCGCCCTTAGGTATTTGATAACCAAGAAAGACTCCAAGGAGAGATTGATGAGGTGGGTTCTTCTTCTTCAGGAGTTTGATCTATAAATAATGGATAGAAAAGGGACTGAGAATCAAGTGGCAGACCACTTGTCCCGCTTGGAGGAAAAGGGGAGACCTTGTGATGGACTTGAAATCAATGACACTCTCCCAGATGAGCAACTCCTAGCGGTGTCAATGCATGAGATGTCGTGGTTCGCTGATATTGCAAATTATCTTGTTATCAGAATCATCCCGTCCGAGCTCTCTTCTAACCAAAGGAAGAAGCTAAAGTGGGATAGCTTGGATTTTTATTGGGACGAACCATATTTTTTTAAGATTTGCACCGATGGTGTGATTCGTCGTTGTGTCCCAGAGGAGGAACAATTGGGTATTTTGGATGCTTGCCACTCCTCGCCCTATGGTGGCCATCATGGAGGGGCGAGGACGACCTCTAAGGTGCTTAGTTGCGGATTCTATTGGCCTACCTTGTTTAGAGATACGGGTGATGTGGTCAAGCGATGTGATAAATGCCAAAGAGTCGACGGTATTTCAAAAAGAGATAAGATGTCTCTCAATACGATTATCGAGGTGGATATTTTTTATGTTTGGGGCGTCGATTTCATGGGTCCGTTCGTGAGATCTTGTGGGAACACTTACATTCTCGTGGCAGTGGATTATGTCTCAAAGTGGGTTGAAGTTGTGGCTTTGCCCAACAATGAAGCCCGGAGTGTTGTGGCATTTTTGAAAAAGAGTATCTTCACAAGGTTTGGCACTCCTCGTGCTATCATTAGTGATGGGGGGTCTCACTTCTGCAACAAGGCTTTTGATTCATTGCTTTCCAAGTATGGAGTAAATCACAAGGTGACTACCCCCTATCATCCTCAAGCTAGTGGTCAAGTGGAAGTCTCCAACCGTAACATAAAGAGTATCTTGTCCAAAATGGTTAATGCTAATAGAACCGATTAGTCGAAAAAGTTGGATGACGCTCTATGGGTGTGTACCGGATGGATTATAAGACCCCAATTGGTATGTCCCCTTACCGATTGGTATTTGGAAAAGCTTTCCATCTTCCAGTGAAATTGGAGCACAAGGCTATGTGGGCCTTGAGGAAGTTGAACTTGGATTGGGATGTTGCTGCGAATCTCCGTGTTGAGCAACTAAATGAGCTTGATGAGTTTAGATTTCATGCCTGCTCGAACTCGTCCTTGTATAAGGACAAGATGAAGTATCTTCACGACCAATATGCTCGGGGTAAGGAGTTCAAGGTTGGGGATATGGTTCTTCTTTTCAACTCCCGGTTGAGGTTATTTTCGGGAAAGCTCAAGTCAAAGTGGAGTGGGCCTTTTGAAGTGGTATGTGTGACTCATCTTGGTTCTCTTGATCTCAAGAACAAGAATGGTGAAGTATTCCGGATCAATGGTCATCGTGTCAAGCATTATTTGGGGAAGTTTGATGACAGCCACGTGGTGGCACTCATTCATTTGAAGTGATGTGATGGTAACATGCGTCGTGCCGCGACGTTAAATCAAGTGCTTCTAGGGAGGCAACCCATATCTTTTTCTTTCTCTTTGATTTTCTTTGTAGTGTAGGATTTTTGAGCTAATTATTTGTGAGATGTTGCAAGGATTGTGTTGAAGCAGTGCAAAACAAAAAGAAAAGAAATTGCAGTCTCTGAAGTTTTGCCAGTGCGGCCGCGGTGCATTTTTGCATGGTCTGCGCTGGCATGAGCCAAGTTTGCATAGTCTCTAAAGTTTGCAGTTCGGCCGCGGTGCATTTTTGCGCGGTTCGCGCTGGCAATCCACAAGCATGGTGCTCTCTGAAGTTTTCCACGCGACCGCAGTGCATTTTTGTGCAACCGCGTGGGCTATTTAGTGTTAGGCTGCCTGACAAAAACCCAGCACGGTCCGCGGTCATTTTTGCATGGCCGCGCTGGTAGGTGAGTACGAGCCCTACTGAGTGTCTATAAATAGAGACCAAGGGTCTCATTTTACCCTTTTCGCACTTTGACACCCCAGAACCCTAATTTTACTGTTCATCATTTTTGGAGCCCGTTCTTCTTGCTTGATTAGATTAATTGCACTCATTCTTCATCAATCTGATAACATCTCATGCACTCATGGACTATTAATTTCTTAGTTTTCATCTCATTTGCTGCCCAGTAGTGCAACTTCTCTTTTTCTTCTCATTTTTCTTTAAATCACTAGTTTAGGTTAGATTTCTTGGTAGTTTTTGTGTGATGAACATGCTTAGGGATTGGGTAACTGAGTAGGGACAAGTAGCAGTCAAAAAATTGAACCAAAATTGGATGAAATCATGAAACCCTATCTTAGACCCTAGCCCTAGCTCAACGCGATCCGCGTTGCATTTTTGTGCGGTCTGCGGAGTTCTTCTGTTGCAATTAAATTGTTTCCAGCGCGGTTGCATCCCTATTTTGTGCGGTCCGCGATGCTAAGTATTGCAGCCTGTCCTGCCACTGTGTTCTAAAATTAATTGTGTCTTCAACCTATTTCACTGCATGTGCTTAAACTAACAATGTTAGATGTGTGTTTTTGCAGATCATGGTAAAACAAAGAGGCGGTAAACAAATACAATAACCCAGGAGAGGTGGTTCCTCCCGAGGGGGTAAAGGCAAGAGAATAGCAAAACTCACTCCCCAGGCTCGGGAGAACATTAAAAAGACTCAGAAACTGATACGGGCTGCTAATAAGGTTGCCTCTCATTCTTCGGGGAGTGAGTATGTGCCCTCCAAATATATCTCCTTAGATTTCGTCCCAACTCACATAACCGACCCCCTCCACCTAGCTGATACCCCTCCACCATCACCTACCATAAAAAGACCAGTGAATGTAGTCTCGGACTCATCTGATGAGTCCGCAGCTGGTAGTGGGAAATACTCCACCTCCCCTAGAGCTTCACTATCTGGGGAGAGTGCAGGCAACAATGAGGGAGGTGAGCCTTAGGTTGGGGGAGTTACACGGACTAAAAAAGCTGAAGAGTGGGAGGATCGATCTGTGAACCAAGTGGCTTACCACAAGTTTAGGGAGTGGTGGCCGTTGAGGAAGTTGATACTGGAGAGAAGTTTTATTGACACTGACCTTTTACCCCACAACCCAAACGTGCAAAGGGAATTCCAAACTAGAAAAAGCTGGGAATTTTTCACGGAGAAGTGCATAGATGCTAATGAGCACATGGTTAGTGAATTCTACTCTAACGTGGCTCACGTTGTCAAAGATACCAAGGTGACCAAAGTGAGAGACAAAGTATTTTTGTTTGATGGCATATACTTGAATGATTATTTGGGGTTCCGAGATGAAGATGAGTCACTTTATTTAGCAAAGTTAGGGTTGGGGGAGGAAGTCCATCCTTGGTTGGCCTAGTACTTAGCAATTCCAGGTACAGTCCCAGCATGGTTGCAAGCAGGGAAGAAGATACTCCGAAACACTTTTAACTTTGAGGTTCGAGGGTGGTTGACATTTGTGTGCAGTTGGCTTGACCCTTCTATCCATGATCACACTATTCCACTTACTTGGGTTGTTCTTGTTGCATCTATCATGGCCTGGTACCCTATCAATGTGGGCAATGTGATGTCCAGGGTGATTTCTATTGTGGGACAGGAGCATGACCGGAACTAACCTTTTCCCAACACACTTTCTATGTATTTCAAGGATTTGGAGGTGGAGAAGAAAAGGTATGATATCAAGACCAAGCATGTGACTCCTTAATCTCGGTACAATATGCAGGGCTCGGACAACCCTAAATCCAAGAACTACAAGCCACCTACCTCTGTCCCAACTGGCCAGTCTGAGGAGCCAGTTTCTGTAGAGCCTTCCAATGTGCCTTCCATCGTGCCTGCTGCCACTACAGTTGCAGATTTTCCTCCAGGACCATCTTCTTCTGCTGGTCCTAGTACTTCAGCGGGCCCGGGAGTGCCATCTTCCAAGACTCATCCCTTTACTGCCCATCAGTTGAGTCAATCCTTAGCTAGCTTGAACAACTAGATGTCAGCTGCGACTTCCAAGTTGTCCACAGGCAGCACCTCAGCTAGCCCAGATTCCTCAACCCATTGAGGACACTTTGAAGAAGCTTCTGGAAAACCAAGAAAAGATTATGAAGACACAGGCCACTTTGACTACTGTTGTGGAGTCACATGGCAAGGCTCTGAAGGAGCTTGTTAAGGAGCACATGAAGCTGAGGAAAACACGGGCTTCTAAGGAGTCTATGAAGTAGCTCAGGACAGATGTGGACAAGCTATTGGCAGACCAGATGCCTCCAGACTTGCTATTCGGGGAGTCAATCCTGGATCCAGTAGCACTAGTAGCGGAGCCACAGCAGGAGCAATCACCCAGGCAGCCTAGAAAGAAGAGAAAGCTCCCCAGTACAGTTGACGCGGTGATTGCGGTGACAGGTCTATAGGAGGCCTCTTCCAGTTTGCCACCTAGTATCCAGCTGGTCCAGGAGCAGGTCCTTGTCCCAGCAGTTGAGTAGCAGGAGGTCGGGAGCCAGTCTGAGGCTCCCGCAAATACGGAGGTCTTTGGGACCATTGATGATCCCATGCATGCGAACCAGGCCTAGGGAGCCTCTATATCCTTTACCTTGATTTTGATGCTTATTTTAGTAGTTGACATTGGGGACAATGCCAGCTTTTCTTTGTGGGGGTAGGCCCTACTTTTTTATTATCCATGGATGACTGTATATATAGATTGACAGTTTATGCTTTATTTTGATTTTCTATTTTGGGCTATATAAATTTACACATTAGCCACTTTTCTTCTACTTCTTATTTTCTCTTTTGGGACGTATATAAAGTTACATTTCTGTAGATATTCATCCCCCGTTGTATATTCTACTCCCCTATTGTACATATTCATTTTATTTTCTATTTTCTCAATTTGTTTTTCATTTTTAGCTTTATAGTTAGTCTCGTAGCCTTTTGTTTTGGTTTTTGACACTTCCAATAAGCCCTTGGTTTTATTAAGGCCACGGTTCTTTCCAAGGGTAAAGTATTGTGTGAACCGGGTGCTTCTTCCTGATGATGGATAGGGTGACAACCTTCTTAAGGGTTTGAGTCTGTTTCTTTGATTTTTCTTTTGTTTTTGATAGTTGTAGTTAAGGGTACCTCAAGCAAAGCTTAACTTGGGCCTAGCACATTTGCCTTTGATCCCATGGTCAAAGATATAATGTTGTGTATAGGATGGTGAAAGTCGTGGCTTTGAGACTCTTGCGTTGACCAAACAATCATCAGGTGGTCTTTTCGGACCATTGTGTGCTTAAATCGTAATTAAGGTCATTGTGGGCCCTCAAATCGATGTCTTTAGCAATCCCCTAGCATGTGTGGTGAGAAATCGGATTGTGAGTCAAAGTCCCAAGCCAATGGTCTAGAACTTGCCCTGAATGTTTGTTGAGGCAAAATCCTAGGTGAAACTTGACTTGAGAAGTGATTATAGGCTTTCCTTGATCCAAATGTTAAGTTGAACAATTCCATGGCCTAACAATGAAATGATCCCTAGTTAACCCTTTTGAGCCTTGACCCTCCTTCTTTCAAGAACCAATGCTACAAGCCTATACCCGTTCTAAATGATACCTTCTCTTGGCACCCAAATCTTCCCTTGAGTAATGGAAAATGACTAAGTTTAAGGGGAGAGACAAGAAAGGAAACAAAGTGGTAGTGAGGTACAAAAGCAAAAGAAAAAGGAAGACAATGAAAAAAGCAAGAAAAGAAAAAGATAAAAAGAAAATCCAATGTGAACAAGAATAAAAAGGGATTTAAGGAAAACAAAGGTGAAAAAGGTGTGGAAAAAGTATAAAAAGGAGAAATGTTTTGAATTGCATAAGAAAGAGTGACAATGTATCTCTCTAACCCCATGTAAAGAAGTGAAATACTCAAAAGAGTCAAGAGAGTTATGTCAAAATGAATCAAAAGAAGTGCTTAAGGGAAGATTGAACCCATTTGAATAAACACATGTCCTACCCTTACCCAAAATCCTTCACATTTGACTCCACAAAAGCCCTATAGGATCTTGAGTCGAAAGGAACCTACATTAGTGGATACTTACATATGGGGAAAGCTTATGGTACCCAGATCCGGACTTGTGACCTTCTTTTTGAGAGAGATGAGTGAAATTCCATCAACCTCGGTTTGTGTGTCAATACTCTAAAAGGTGAGGTTTGCTTAGGGAGAGTTGAGGATGTGTGAGTTTGGGTTCCACAATAACCAAAGTAATTGAGAGAAGTTCTTTGATGAAATGTGTCAACTCTTGATGCTCTTGTGTCACACTTCATCCAAAGTAATCCACAATGATACATTCGTATTGAGGGAAATTGTTAGTCCCAATTGATGCTTGTTGAGGTTGCTTTAGGGTAGCTGGAATTACTTGGATTTCCCTTTAAGGGGTGGGTCTTATTTTATTTGCTTGAGGACAAGCAAAGGTTTAAGTTTGGGGGAGTTGATAAGTTAGGATTTTACTATGTTTTTACCCCTACTTGCTAATGCTTTGGTTACAAATTGCTAAAAAATAGTCCCAAAATGCTTATAAGTTGTGCTTGATTGCAGGTTTGAGTGACAAAGTAACAAATGTCAAAGATCGGCTCAAAACGGAGTGAAACCTTCTCAAGTGTCAAAGACTAAGTGAAATGAGGAACAGAAGGCCTAGTACGGACCGCGCAAGAGTGAATGCGGCCGTACTAGGAGATTCAGAGACTTGCATTATCAAGCTGGAGGCAACGCGGCCGCGCTACCTTTTTACGCGGTCCGCTGACAGGAGATTCAGAGACCAGGATATTCGGGAATTAAAGCCACGCGGCCGCGCTACCTTTTTGCGGTCCTCGTTACTGAGACTCAGAGACCTATGGACTTAGCCAATTCAAGCAGTGCGCTCCGCGCTACTTTATGTGCGGCCGCGCCAACTTCCATCACAGTCGCGGTGCACATTCTCTCGGTCCATGGTCCTCAATTCAGAGAACAGAAATTATGAGTCCAAGAGCCAGGCCAGCCGCGGTCCTTTTTGCGCGGTACGCGCTGACCCCGCAAGGGTATTTTTGACCAGTTTTTCCAGCCTAGTATAAATAGAACATTTTATCATTTTTTAGGTTAAGTTTTATATTCTGAAACGCAGTTGTGCACCTGAGAACGGGATTGTAGCCATTTTTGGCACTTTTACTCTTTATTAACGATAGATATTTGTAGAATCTTCTTAGTAATTAATTAATATGTTTAGTTCTTCATCTATTTATTCGATTTCTGTATCTAGCATGAGTAGCTAAACCCATTAGCTATGGTTGTGGCTCAACCCTAGTGTGGTTAATTGATGGGTGTTTCCATCTAGGGTTAGATTGATATTGGGTATTTGTTATTTGGGTTAATTTTATGCTTTAATTAAGGATTGGTGGTTGCAAACATTGATTCTAGATTTGTAGGTTTAACTCTTCTTGAGAAAGAGAGTCCATGACCCCAAAAATTGACCCAACAAGGAATTGGGATGGACCCATGATAAATAGTAATCCTAATTAACGGTTAAAATCTCGAGAGAGTAATCACCCTACTTGAACCCTAGTTGTTTGGTCTAATTGGCCTACCCAATTGGTCTCGAGATAGTCAATTGGGAAATATTATTCTCTCTATCGAGAGGTGTGAGAATGGGTACAATTGTGCAACGGTTATAGCATAAGCCCCAAATATGTCAATCTATCCTTAGTAATTTCTACCTGTTGATTAACCACTTAGGTGATGTCACGACCCTAGTGCCTTTCCTCTCATTAATTACAACTTAGCAATATTCTCGTAGCATAATTTAGTTTTAAATTATTAGTTTATAATAGTAGTTATAAAAACCAAAAAACCAAAAATATTTGAAGTGACATTAGAAGCACAACCGCATCTCTAGACTAGACAGGCAATACAACTCCACTACTAGCTCCCTATGGAAATTCGATCCCGAACCACTATTTGGGTAAAAGCTATTGCGATCCGCTCTTCCTACCTTGGTGTAGTGTCGAGTTGGCAGCGATCAATGTGTGTCAGAGGGTGAAGTCTGTCATGCCCCAAAATCTGAGGAGCGCGACTGGCGCTCAACTGAGTAAATCCGACTGAGCAAGCCTGATAGGTTTCATACATACTACCCAATTTCGTCTTTGAATAAAGAGGAAATATACATTATTAATAAAATTCTATAAACAAGTATTTAACAATTTTTATTTCATTTCCGTTAGCAACTTCGTTCATAATTTTGAAGATATACAAGTTTCATACATCGTTACCAGACACCAATATTTCTATTTTAATTTCAATACCTGACACTACCCACAGCCTGTCTACAAAGTCTCTAAATACAACTAAAGAGTAATATAGAAATGCCGGCAACAAAGAACCGGCTACACCTTAAAATACAAAGTACATGATAAACAATGGTACAGGACCCCGAAATGAAGTGGGGCTCACCAAGTCGGCTAAAAGGAAGATACGTCACTAGCTGCATCCAACAGTACCTGCTATGGAACCGCCTACATTCATTTAAGGATGTAGCGCCCCCGGCAAAAGGGACGTTAATACCGTCGAATAGCACTAGTATGTATAACTAAACACCATCTCAATAGAAAGAACTATCATAAAAGAACAAAGAAATCTTAAACACCATTTTAAGAGAAAGAGCTAACATACAAGAACAAAAAAATCATCAGTATTCAACCAAAGCTTTAAACAATCACTACATCATCAAATACAAATAAGGGATCGCATAGCTTTCACACAATTTCCATCCTTTAGTTTGGGCCATTTCATATTGTTGCATCATTATCCACATTACCATCGCTTCCTTGAGTGGAGTCCGATCACGGCCCGATCGGCTAAGCCGTCTCCCCAAGACGTTACCATCATTTCACTCTCACTTTTCACTTTCAATTATCAATATATTACCACCATGTGTGTATAACATGGCGTCCTATCACAGCCCGGTCGGCTAAGCCATCTTACAAGACGTTACCTCAATTACAATTTCATTTCAATATTTACGTCACATATATCAATTCACAGGCACTTAGGGCCACAATTATCACATCATACTTGGCACTAGGCCACATTTTCCAACTCACATTCCACATCACTTTCACTTTCAACATCAAACTTACAATTTAAGATAATGGGCACATACAAGAGGAATTCAAGTTGTAAGCATAGAGAGAGATTCACATGATTTTGCATGATAATCACGATTTAAACTTGACTTAAAATCTAGGCAATTTAACATATAGTTCACATTCTTTACATATCACCAATTTATCAAGAATAGCGAATTGAACATATTGGGACACGCTTTTCACATATATTCTTGCAACACTAATTCCTTTGAAATAACAAATACTACGTCAATCAAATTCCAAACTTACACTTTTACATGGATACCATGGGAGCTCAATTTCTAAGAAGAGGGGGTTTTAACCATACATACATTATTTAAGATTTCCTTAAGTTACTACGACGTTACATAAATTTTAGCAATCCCAATCTACTTTGAGACATAACAAAATTGAACACAAATTAGGAAGGTATTCATGGTTTCAGCTTATTTGAGCATTTTATCAAATACTAGTTGAGCATCTTGATTTCAAATCTCTTTTACAAGGTTTCCTTCATTTCCCCAACCCAATCTTTACTTTTATGTTCAACAATATTCCCACAAATTTAATTTGTACATGCATGTATACATAATGCTATTACACCAAAACATTATATTTCAATAACCCATCTTATGCCCAAAACTCAAAATTAAAATCTAATATATAGAACCTTACCTCTTAGATGAAGAACTTGTGATTGGGTTCTTTGATTCTTGAAGATTGGATGATTTTAATGTTGAGTTCCTCCTTCTCTCTCTAAAATGCTCTCACCTCTCTCTAGAATGCTCATGAAATCACCCCCAAAATGAACCCCAAAGCCTATATATTAAAATGGGGGGGAGGAGGGGTCATGAAAATAGGAAGTTTAACCCTCCGAATTTGGATCTGCGGTCGCATAATGGACCGCAGAATGGGTATGCTGGGCGCAAACACGTCACAAAACTCGGTGCCCAAAATTAGGCTACACTGGTCCAATTTGTGACCAGATTTGTGATCGCAGACCGGTTATGCGGACCGCATAATGGTTTTTGCGATCGCATATCTGACATAAGATCGTATTTTTCCAGCCTTTGATAATTTGATCATAACTTTGTGTAGGAATGTCCAAATGACGAACGGTTTGAAGCATTGGAAACTAGACTCGAAGAACTGTCATATGACAGGTTTTTCATCACATAAAACCTTATACATATTTAGATATGCTCGTGGAAAGTGGGGACTTGTGCGAACTCATTTGGAATTTTAGGCTATTATGAAATTTTTCCAATTTGCCTTAGACTTAGACCTTTCATTGGACCCCAAATTACTTACCATAAGACTTATATACATCTTTACCAAATCCAATTGATGTTCATCATGTTAATGGCACATAAAATATTATAATCAGCCTATTTGGCACCACGAAATCCTAAATTACTTAGCGAAATTTTCCGGGGTCTTACAAAGTCAGAACAAGTTCACCCTCCAGGTTTACTTCTGCCCTTACCCATACCCAATCAAGCCTGGGAAGACATTTTCTTGGATTTTGTAGAAGGGTTGCCTCAATCAATCCATAAAAATGCAGTCTTGGTAGTGGTTGATAGATTAATCAAGTATGGGCATTTCTTACCTCTTAAGCATCCATTCACAACTCAAGATGTAGCAGAACTATTTCTTAAGGAGATTTATAGACTATATGGGCTTCCTAAGACTATTGTATCCGATGGAGATGCTATTTTCACTAGCCATTTCTAGCAGCATCTCTTCAGGACATTGGGTACTAAACTCAATATGAGCTCAACTGAGCGGCTCAACAGATACATGGAGACCTATTTGAGGGCTATGGTATTCAACAATCCTAGAGAATGGGCTAAATGGCTCCATTTGGTAGAATGGTGGTACAACACCAACTACCATAGCTCACTTAAAACTACCCCTTTTCAGGCCCTATATGGTTATCCCCCGGCTCAGTTACCATTAGGCTCCTTGCCTAACACTGGTCGACACCCAGCTGGAGTATGCTTAGCACAGAGACAACATTTATTATAGACACTCAAAGACAATCTGACTCAAGCTCAGTCAAGAATGAAGTTCTATGCAGATCGACTCAAAACTGTGAGGACCTTTGAGGTTGGAGATTTGGTTTATCTCAAATTACAACCTTATCGACATGCTTCTATCGTTGTACGTAGGAATGTGAAGGTGTGTGCTCGCTATTATGGACCCTATAAGGTCTTATAGAGAATGGGTTCAGTGGCTTATTGTTTGGAGTTGCCAACGGATTCACAGCTACATCCAGTCTTCCACATATCTCAGTTAAAGAAATGGGTTGGCCCAGCTATCAATCCTCAGCCAGAACCTCTGATTTGTGACAGTACAGGTCGAGTATTGATTCAACCTATGGCTATTTTGCAGCGCCGAATGATTAAAGTGGATAATGAGGTTCGTCTGAAAGTCTTGATTCATTGGACTATTTGAGTGAAGAAGAAGCTACATGGGAAGATTGGGGTTACATTAAAGGTCGATTTCCAGAGTTTATGGCTCGGCAAATACCTTGAGGACAAGGTCACTCTTTGAAGAGAAAGGGATTGTAATGATGGAAGATGGAATTAGGAAAGTAGGAGATAGGGAATTGCTATATTGGGTGTAGAAGCTTCTATGGGCTAAGTTCTATGTAGTATGAACGAATAAACATGGGCCCAAATTGATAATAGAGTCGGTGGCCCACTTGTACCAGCCCAACCAACAATAACAAACAATAAATACACAGATGGAAGGGAGGAGCAGCAGTCAACTTTTCCGGTAAAATTCAGTTACTTCCTAACCAATTCCCTTCTCTCTTCTATCTCATTTCTCTCTCGATCCTAATCTTCTTTTTCTCTTCTCAAATCACAGGTATTTCCATGGAGTTATCAGCTAGGTCTACTGTGACTAGTTAGATCTATTGTAATTTCCATTGATGTAACCAATTGCTCCATTGATCAATAAAGCTTCTCCTTTTCATTTTGTCTCAATTACTATAATTCTTACTAGTTCATTACATCAGAGTTCGATTCACGTGCTTCATCAGTAATATTGAACTAGCCAAAATTTCCAATTTGAAATAAAAGTGGCAATAAAAGAAAAGAAAGGAAAGAAAAATGATAAAATCTCAGTATTGAAGTAAGGTTTCAATTAAACAAAATAACGACAGAAGCTTAACAACAAGCTATGAACATATATTTACTCTCACTATGAAAACCAACAATTAAAAAAAATATAATGTGGTAGGATCAACATCTCCTTCTTCATCGTTTTTCCTCTTTTCTAATACCACATTGAGCAGAAAGAAAGACTCTAGAATTCAGAGGTAGATGTAGAAGTGAAGGTAGAAGAAGAGCGTTCAGTCTCTTTCGTGTCAATTGAACGAAAGAGTGATTGGTTTTCACTAGAGTTTACTTGCATCTCATCATATTTATCTCTTAATCCTTGAAAATTAAATTCATCATTGTAGGCGCCTGAATCTATGTTAGATTCATTAACGTCTAAACGACCTTCAAGCATTTTCACTACTGTAGACATGTTTGGCCTTAATGCTGGAGATGGATTAGTGCATAATAAGGCTACCTTAATCATCCTCAATGCCTCCTTTTTGTTGTAATTGGAACCTAATCTTGGGTCCACTAGCTCCAAAAACTTTCCTTTTCTTTGTAGAACCAGGGCCTGAAGTAAGCAAAATGATGGAATTGGAACACTTGAGAAATACTACCAAGTCTACTTGATCAAATACAGCATATTTGTTTATACCAATATGAAGTTTTCATCAAGAAAACCGACACGTTGTTTAGAAGTTAACTATTCATGGAACTAATAACAAGAGAAGGTGGTTTCTTACCCAATCAAGAAGACAGACATAATTCTCATCAGGATTATATTTCATGTTGTTCTTCCCAGCGACGAGTTCTAATACAACCACCCCAAAACTGTACAAATCTGCTTTATGTGTTAAATAACCCCAGAGTGCATATTCAGGGGCCATATAACCTCTGCAAAACAAGGTAACAAAGTTGATACTCATGCAAGATTAACATTCAGGAACTTCCTTAAATGTTTAAACTAGGTACCAATGGACAGCAGAACTATTTGTTACACCTATTGTAAAACTGATTATCATAGTTTGACTTACATGACTTTGAAGAGAACAATGATGTGACATCTACTAAATTATTATAGTTGGAATATAAAAAATGGAATTTCTAAAGATGAGTGGCTTTGAGGAAAAATGTGAAATGATAGATAACATTTTTAATCTGTTTAACACTTGGGATCAGTAAAGGTGCTAGACATAGCCTTTTGGAATTATATAACGAGTACAGATTCATTGGGAAAAACTGAAGTAAATTTGACATGACCTAAATGGAAAGGATGACATTCAAAAAGGAGTATTATGAAGAAAAAAAATGATTAATCAATGAGAGTAGTTTAGAAGCTCACATTGTCCCCGCAACCCTGGTGGTGATATGGGTTTTCTCATCGTCATGAAGTTTGGCCAAACCAAAGTCTGAGATCTTAGCATTTAGGTCTTTGTCAAGGAGTACATTGGTTCCTTTGATGTCTCTATGAACGATCTTGAGAGGTGATTCTTCATGTAGGTAAAACAAGCCTTTAGCTATGCCAACACAGATCTTTTGCCTAGTTGGCCAGTCCAGTTTTGGTGGACATTCTTCAGGACCTGCAATTTACTGTAAAATTGAAACTAGGCACATATTCATACACAGAGACACACATATATGTATGTACGTATGCACGCAGATGAACGTATAAAATTGAGAATTACTCCAGTTACATTATTGAGGGAGAATGGGATCATTATTTTTCTCACTTTTTGGGTTAGTGTTCTTTTTGACTTGTAGCTTACGTTATCCATGAAGAATAGCACTTACCAAACAAAACATGGGAAAGGCAATTATTCTCCATGTACTCATAAACTAGTAAAAGTTGGTTCCGCTCTACACAACATCCGTAGAGTCGGACGAGATTTGGGTGACGTAAACCAGACATCATGCCTATTTCATTTACAAACTCACGGTTCCCTTGTCTTGACTTGGATGAAAGCTGCTTGACAGCAATTATAGTACCATCTGCTAGTGTACCCTAAGCATTAACCGAAAATGGATGAAGTTAATATATTATTTTGCGATATAATCAACTAGGAATTCCACAGTGAGGGGTAAGAAGGAAGAATTATGAGATTTCTTAGGCATATTCACCTTGTAGACAGATCCAAATCCACCTTCACCAAGCTTATTTGCGGCATCAAAATTATTTGTGGCAGCTTTAATTTGTCTGAAAGTAAATATACCAGTTTGCAGATCTAGTCCTCTTAATTCTACACAACAGTAAAAAACAAAAAGTTTAGGATGTTAGTTTCCCACAAGATAAATGAAGAAAATTTTACTTTGAAAAGCTTCCAAAAGATTATGGAAAGTTTGCAGCTTCAAACTCATAACCATCACCCTTGTCTTCCCACACTTTACTAGTGAAAGCATGAATTTGGATAGCATATGGACATATACGTTTAATGTGGCGGGAAGTCTTCCCTATATGTTGTGGTTTCCCTAGAAAATGATGATTACACCTAGTATCCACATGGTATAATGATTCAAATGCACTTCAATTTCCAAAAATTACTCCAGTTGTCACTTGATTTGCAATACCACCAAGAATCACCCAGAATGCAACAGACAAAAGTTTTAAGTACATTCTATTTGTCAGGCATCGACAAAAGTTGAGGTCTAAAATCACCTTGTTCCATCAATTTCCTGTTTCTTCTTTTCCTCCAAGCAACAAAGAGAATCATCAGAATGAGAGCTAATGAAGACATCACTGCTCCAACTACAATTACAATCTTCTTTTTCCGATTAGAAGAGTTTCTCAGTGTCGGAGGGGGCTTGAAGTCTACATTACAGAACAAAAATTTCAAGAATATTAGACGCCCTGGCATTTATTTGTATGCTGGAAATCAGAGATATTATGCATAAGTTATTCAACGAGAGAATATCTAATTTATATCCTCTTGAGCTTCAACTATATAATCAAGAGTAGTCTTGTAATTTGTTTCCAACCCTGAAAAGGTCTTAGTTTTTACATAAGATGAAAGCGGTGTTAGTTTGTAAAACATACTTAATCTTGCTATGTGACAGAAAAGAAGAGAATAAGAGAAAAGATGCTACACGTAAGAAATAAAAGTGAAAACAGAGTATTACTAGCTTCCAGAGAGATGGCAGATACTAAAGGACCATAGCTTCCTCTACTTGGGATTGATGTAGTTCCTTTTCCAGCATACTGAAAGCGAATGTCTAAAGTTTTGTCTTTTACAGTTACATTAAACTTTTCTTTCAAGGCTTTATCAACTCCTCCCGCTAGTCTTTCAATGTCAAAATCTTTAAACTTCAATTCATCCTGTACCCAGTTAAACTAAGTCAGCTGCAGCTAATTGGATATTTTACTATATCTAATTCTCTGACGTATTGGTTCACCTGTATGTATACATCAAATATCCGTCTTCCAAGACTTTGGAAAGATCGGTTGTCTCTGAAAACTATTTCTGCGAAATGAAGTGTCAACGTGTAGCTTCCATTTGCTAAACAACGTGCAAAGTAAGTCAAAGATAAAGGGGAGAGGTGAGCTGTCATGTAAAGTTGAGACTCGTTTCCCTTGATAGCAGATACATTATCTGCTTTGTAGTCAGTCAATGAAATCATACGATCCCAGAAGTGTCCTGTACTGCTGGCTCCCCAGTTCCCTTTCCAGTAAACAAATTTTGCAGCACCCGCTGAGTCTTCATCTGCTTCATAAGTAGTGTTTCCAATAATAACTTTTCCTCCACCACAATTTATGTGCAGTGAGTACTTGTCTGCAATATTAAAACCAGGGAAAGGTTACTGGTGATATGAATGTACTTCGGAAATATGAGACAATGATAAAACTGTTTCTTTCCTGTAGAATGTCGACAAAACTTTCTGGTGCTTCAATTTTTTCCATGATCTATCTAGTTTACAAAAGGAACCAAATTATGCCTTCCTAGTTTTTTCTGACGATTGTCAAAAAGAAACTGGTGCACTACTGCACAGTGGAACAACATCAAACAAAAGAGTTTAAATGGAGAGGGTAGAAATTAAAGCTCTGCAAATAGTGAGTACTCACCCTCTGAACAAGGATTCATTGACAAGCACTTCCCCTGCTCTCTGAAGTAGTTGAAAGAGGTGTCAGAGACGATAAGTCCTTTTCAAGAGAATAATAGTCCTTATCCTTATATTTAACATTAAACACTTACACAAAATTCCCGCCCTTAAAGCTTCTGAATAAGTTTCTGATAAGAAAAGAAAACCAAACGTGGAATCATCTAAACCGTATGTAGAAAAAAGATAACAGGAGAAAAGCATAAGAAAGACAAGGATCATACAGGTTGTCCCGACAAGTAGATGGTTCAGAGCTCTCATCAAACTTATTGTAGGAAAGGTCTATCACGCTGCATACAAAGTATCTAACATGGTTATAAGTTATCAAGTATTTTCAAACTAATGAAAGGGAAGAAAAGAGCTTGTGCTTTCACTTAGAGAAAACAGCTTTATATGCAATTAAATTAATGACAATCAGCAAGTTCCCCATATCATTATCTCAGTATCTTTATTTATTGCCCATCCAACTCATTTTCACAAAGCTACCATTCTTCCTCACAAAAAACATACACAGACAAGACTCAGTGATTCATGTTCCGGAAAAGAGAACTGTGAACGACTTTTTAATCTGATACTCTATGCGAGCAACCACATTTACTTGTGACATTTAATGCTGCCTTCTCTATCTATCACCCTGTTATATAATCCTACCCTAAAGCTATACATGTCCTTTTTTTTAAAAATGATATTAGAAGAATGACCAGTGTAAATTAAAAAGCAAGACAAAATTGAACTTACTATCTGGTATCTCGACTTTTAAGCCACTCTGGAATTGGCCCAACAAAAGCATTGCCGGTCAGATACCTAGCAAGCAGCAAATATTTGATTTAACTAGGAGATCACAAATTTGAAATGCAATATCTGCACTACATGTTCAAGAATATGAAAAGAAATTATCAAATTTGAAATCGCTTCTTGGATCACCATCTATCAGCTGCCCACCAAAATGGAAAGTGAATTTCCAACCAAATTGAAGACTAATTTTTGAGTGCAGCTCATGGGAGAATATTACTGAGTTATAAACAAACCATCTAACATCAAACTCTCAAAACTTTTTGGGCAAAAAATAAGAAATTTCATGTAAAGGAAATTGAATTTGAACTCTTGGCATCCTTGCCATCTAAGACTGTTTTGTCATTGAGGCTATTTTCTGCTTTTCTTCAAAAGAAAGAAAAGGGTTTGGGCATTCGGAGAGGGTACAGAAGACTGATGGATGGACCATCAACACTCACATAGTAAGACTAGTATAATGAAATAGAGATGCAAACAAACATTTCCACATATAGTTACAGGAATCTTCGTGTCACTCTGACTTACGTGGCCTCCAAGTTAGTCAGGCTTTCGATATTTGCAATCCCTCCTTCAAGCTTGTTAAAACTCAGATCTCTGCAATAAAAAATAAACAGAGTCAAACCCAAAAGAATGCTCAATCCAATATGGCTGAACAAAGTATAGCACAATTGCTAAAAGCTTAATTAAGCTTAGATAAAGGATGGAGAAAATGGATAGTTTAGAAGACAGGTTTGTAAAAGAACTGTATCATCTCCTTTTCTTATTTTACCTTCTTTCTCTTTCAAGAAGATCATTTTATTTCAAGAAAGCGAGGTATGTTGTTTGCATTTCAAGATTCAACAACCCTCATTCCTCTCCTATTCAAAAAGAGAAGAGGCTTGTAGAAGGAAAAGAAGAAAACAAGAAGGCCCTGAAGGGAATCAGACATGCACAAATCTCACGCTTTGAGTGGATTATCCACAGCTTGAATAACAGGAAAGGGAAAAAAATGAGATCATTAAGGAAAACATTTAAAATAAATTCAAAAATACATTGAAAGTAGTGGAATTACAAAAACCGTAATTCGCTCATATCAGCTACAAAATCAGGAATCATCCCATCTATATTACAGCTTCTCAAAACCCTGCAGTCAAAACTTAGTTTCAGAAAAATGACGTTCCTTGATAAAGGATGTGTAGGAAACTCCACTCATAGTTCCCATATTATTAGGTACTTACAATTTAGTCATGCCTGTCATGTTTCTAAGTGGTGGAAATTCTGAAGCACCTCCCTTCAGGTCACTGATTCTTCTGTATATGCATCATCTGACTGTTAATTATCTTGGTTTCTACTAAGCCTAATCATAAGAACATTGCAAAAAGCAAAATAAAGTCTCCAGAAAAATGGCGTAAACTTACAGTTCAGTTAAACTGGTCAAATTAGAAACACTTGGTGGAATTGGTCCTTCAAATCCAGAACCTTCAATCTCTCTATTAAAAGAGCATATACAACAAATAAATTTCTATTGCATTTTTCTAACTTGTACAAAAATTTACAAATGAAAACACTCACAACATCTGGAGATTTTTCCAACTCTCAAAATTGGGCAGTTTCCCAACAAAGCTGTTACTGCTCATCCTACTGTATTGATGACAGAGGGGAAATGCAGGAATTCAACTTAACATTAGTGGAAGAAGAATTAGAAAACTCATCCGAGATGCACATTTAAATGCACTCACAGTTCAATCAATTTCGTCAGATTATTCAGTTCCACTGGCCACTCTCCTGTGAAATTATTAGCACTGACAACGCTGCACCAATCAAAGTTCATCAATTTTAGAATGAAATCCTGCTCACACTTGATCTGCTCTTTGTAGAAGCACACTATATTTTAAGACCAATCACTTCGTCATTTAAAGTGACGAAGCTACTTGGAGAGATGTCCTTCCCTAAGCACGGATGAAGTAAATTGACTTACAGATTCTGTAAGTTGACCAGATTGCCTACTTCCACTGGAAGCGATCCATTAAATAAATTTGTTTCCAAACTCCTGAAAAATTATGATGACTTCAGGAAATTCCAAGTATTCTTGTACAGTCGGTCCATCTGAGTAAAATGGAGGTAGGGAACTTACATAACCGTAAGTGAGGTCATATTTCCTATGTACTCTGGAATTGGCCCAGATAACCGATTAGCAGAAACAACGCTGGAAATTAAACATCCAATTCATGAGAGTATGGAATCAAAGGTATATATACATTTTAATGCCGAATGAATAAATTGCCTCACATGAACTCCAACTTGGTAGACGCCCATTCAGGGGGAATTGTACCACTTAAGTAGTTGCGGTTGAAATCACTGCAGAAAAGGTAAAACCATAATGAATTTAAGAATAAGTAAATTTCAAACTGGTTTTCTAACAATTACTCTGGATGCTCTCAGTACATTTTCTTCAGATATTGTAACTTCGCCAGAGATGCAGGGAGGACACCAGCAAGATCCTGTCCTTTGAGAAATCTGTTGACAATTAGAGCAGCCACCGTCAGATTACAAGCATTTAGAAATAAGCCTATCTGGTTTATATAAACTCGATCAGTTTCATAATGCAATGAAGTGACTATCAGATAAATCTTTCCATAAATAGTCATGTTCATCAATGTGATATTTGAATATTTAGATCAAACACATGGTTTTCTAACAATAAATCTAATACCATTTTATTATAAAGGCTTTTACCTAATAGGACTACCAACAACAACAACAACCAAATACAAATCCCACCTTACCCCTATCCCGAGGTAGAGAGGCTGTTTCCGAAAGACTCTCGGCTCAAGAAGAAAATAAGGAACAATAGACAATAGACAAAAGATCAGTGACAGCAACAGAAGCCAGAATAATAAAATAATATCAGCAACGTAAAAAATAGAAAATAAATGTAAAAGCAATAACAATAACCAGTACTAATGCCATAGGAAAAAGTGTGGCAGCTACATAAACCACTAACAACCCAAGGCGAAACATAATCAGCCTAGTCTCGCCCCCAGAAACAAAGTAGAAAAACGCTCGACTCCCTCCTAACCTACAACCCTAACGCTTGAACTCCACATCTTCCTATCCAGAGCCATGTCCATGTCCTCGGAGATCTGAAGTCGCGCCACAATTCTTATGTAATCGACTACCATTTAACAAATTTTATGTAATCGATGTATCAACTAGATCAGTAGAAATAATCCAAACTACTAAGGCCCTCAATTTCCTTTTCCCTGACTTGTGATCTTGGAGGAGGCAATCTTGAGGATTAATGTGGATATTGAAACCAACGGATAGAAATTAGTGTTTGTTTATCAAATTGTCTCATTATTTCAACTTCAAACTTGAAGCATGGAATTTGGAAGTTGGAAAAACAGGTTTTCGGAGTTTTCAAGTTATTTAAGTTTACATTCACAAAACTTCAATTGTGTTTTGATGTCCAAAAAAACCTGCAACTTCCAAATATCCTTTTTCAACTTAACTTCAAATACAATTGTTTTTTTTTTTGCCAAAAATCACCAACTCATGTCCATATTTCCTTCACCAATTAACCATGAAAAACAGTACTAAAAAAAAGAACATATTTTTAGAGAGGAAAATGGAAACCTACATGCTTTGTACATGGCAAAGACCATCAGGATAAGTGCAATTGCAGACAAGAGTATTGTTATACAGAGGCATATCCTTCCTTTTCGGTGTGCTCCAATTTGAGTTCCCATCACAAGGGTTTTGCTTAAAATCCCAGTCCTTTTTCCCCAATTCAATAGCTATTTCTTTAAGAACTTCCACTGCAATCAAAATAATTGATATCTATTTACCACTGCAATCTTACTTTTACATACATTACCTTTAAAAAGAAAAAGTTAAAATCTATTTACCTTCATCTTTAGGAAGCTGACTACTTTGTGCTTCAATATTGCCTGCAGTAAAACAAATTACTATTGTGTAGAAGATGACAAATAAATTACAGGATCCTAGCATGGTCTCTTAGACTTCAATAACATGTATAATTTAGAGTAATGATGCTTTTTTTTTTTGTGAGAGAAAATGAAGGTGTTCTGAAAAATAAAAATGTAAAAAATTGCAGGCGTTTGGTTTTAAGTGAAGAAGACAAGTTGATGAATAAGATTTGGACATTGAGGCAATTATGGTGTAGTTTTATTAATTTAAGATCCAATTATTAGTTTGTTTGTTACGTAATAGTTTTGTTCTGTGACGAAGACACCTTGGACCAAAGATCTTGTCTACATCTGTTGCATGAGTATGGGTCACCATTTCGGAGAAGAGGAATTTAAAAAGTTACTTTACTCCCTACTTAAAATACTAAGGTTTCACATGGCGGAAACTGGAAAGTACGGTACAGCTAATTTTAAATTAATTAGACATTTTAAAACTAGTGGAGTAGTGGTTGCTTAAGCTAGATCTTTGATCTCTTCTCGTTTTCTTAGTTTTATAAATTTATAATTCCTCATATCAATTGGAAATGAGTTTCTAAACATTTTTACATTGGATCTGAGCTACTCAAACCAGTTTTGTCTAAGATTTTTGTTTGATGCTAAAATTGTTTCTTGCGATATAAAAGTTTGGAAAAAAGAAAAGGATTATGATTGAAAATTAATAGATATTTAGAAGATTTTTGACCTTTTTTTTTAGGTCTTATACACCTTAAGAAAGATATTAAATATTTTAATTATAAGAGTATCTGGAAGCAGTATAGAGATATTATGAAACAAAAAATGATAAATAATTTTACTTTTATGAAACATCAAATTTACTACTGCAATTTTTATTACGTGGTTTTTATTGATGGTACTGATATATCGTCTCTTTTCGTCTTATTGAGCCGAGGGTATTTCGGGAATAGTGTCTCTGCCCTCAGGGTAAGAGTAACGTCTGTATATACACTACCTTCCTCAAACCTCACTAGTGAAATTTCAGAGAGAAATTCAAAAATATTCAGATTTACAAGTGGTCGTTAAAATAGCCTGGTTTCAAAAGTAATCGAAATTTAACCATTTTTCATGTAAAGATAAATCTGAGCGAAAACACTGTTCAGAACCCGAAAATACGCCAGTATATTATGCTGGAGTTCTAGCATAAGTATACTTGAACTCAGCATATTATACAAGAGTTCCAGGATAAGTATGCTGGAACTCCAGCATTTTCCAGCATAATATGATGGAGTTCCAGCATAAGTACACTAGAACTCCAACAGAATATACTGGAGTTCCAGCAAAATATACCGGTCCAGTATAATATGCTGGAAGTTCATACACAAGTGCTCGAATCTCCAGTATATTATGCTGGAACTTTCCGTGTGTTAGAATTCCGGCATAATATGTTGGAAGTTCATACACAGGTGCACCGAACTCTTGTATATTATGCTGGATCGGTCTCTGTTACAGTAAAATAATGACTATTTTTTATTGACTTGATAAACATTGGCTATTTTTGAATGATCAGTTCGAAACCTGATTAGACCGTGTTATTTTTATAAAATTTCACTAGATCGTTGTTGTAGTAGTATCAAATTTACTACTGCTAATATTTGGAGTGAAAGTAAAGGATTCGTCTTTCTAAACATTTAACCTATTGGATTACTATTCCGCTTATTAATTATTAGGTTCACGTGGGAAACATATGAATAGGAATATATCTCTGTGGAATTGCTATACAAACAATTGTCAGCAAACGAATCTGGAAAGTGTTCCGTTTGATCTACACACGTGGCAGGTTTCGCACTGTTGAATTGCCGTTGTCTTTGAATAGACTTTTTATCGAATATCTCAAAAGGAATATTTCAATAAAATAAACATGGCAGCTGGGACCTATTTTTACATCTTTATAATATTAAACTTAGTTAAATTGTTGACATTTATAATCAACTTGATATCTTTCATCTCTCTTTGTTCTTACTTTTAGTTGTTGTCCGTTTTTTATTTTATGAGTCACTTCATTTGAATGTCTTTCTATGATTTTTTTCAGACTACTTTTAATACTATATATTAAATGTGTGTACAGTAAAACCGGGGGCCCAATTTCCCGTCATTAAATTGCCCCGAAAAACGGGCCGATTTCCCATTTCGAAAGATCACCTCGAAGCCTCGAGGCTGCAAAGATGCGCTCGAGTCTCCTTCCCCGGGACTCGTCGACACCCGGCCTGAAGAGAATATCGGCCGAGGCTGGAGTAAAAATGGGGAGTTCCCAAGACACACGCCTATGTCCTACAAAGTCTAGTCGGCCTACTCTGAACCCAGATCAGGATGTCGCATCTAGCCGTCCCATCTCCACATCTTTACAATTAATGTATGTCGTACCATATAAGGTTTCCCCTTTTATATAAAAGGGTGGCTTTTCCATTTTGTAGAGGACTGATGTTGCTCCAACTATTCTACACGAAATATATGATAACTCTCTCTCTCTCTCTCTTTCTCTCTAACACGCTCTCTCGATATTGTTGCTCTTAATTACTATCTTCATACTTGTTCTTCATTTATTGCTTATCATTTTGGCCATAAAGAGCCTCCTTTAATTATATTACGACTGCTAGCCCTTCCCCGACTGCCCCTAATAGCTCGAGCCCGATCTCGGGAATCGACCCCGGGGCCCTGAACGGCTGACTCATCGGTTCGATTATAACTCTATTTTAGCTCACATCTTGTCCTTAAACTTCACACACATAGCAACAACTGCTTTACAACTAGCATAAAAATAGATCACGTATTTTTAGAGTCCCATCAACAAATTTAATTATTATTATCATTTTCACGGTAAACAGTTTGGCGCCCACCGTGAGGCTAAAAATAATAGTGATTATTTTCTTACTAGTTTCGTTGCATAACGCTAGTTATCTTTCACACTTTTTCTTGACCAAGTTCTTCAATTTCAGGTCAAAATGCCTGGCTCGGTACGAAGGGAGAAAAATGATAACCTCGAAAACCACAAAGAGAAGGACATGGCTATTCCGGATGTCGGTACACCACCTGTAACGATCCGTCCGGTTATTTTTAGAATTTACTCCTCGATCCCCTATTAACTACATTCCCTGTATTTATTTCTGCTATTATAAATTATCGAAATTTTCGGTTTTGAGTTTCGGAGAATTTTGGGGCATTTAGTCCCTAAATGAGAGCTTAAGTTTTGAAAATTTGATCGTAGTTGGAACAATATGAAGACGGCCCTAGAATGGGATTTCGATGGTTCTGTTAGCTCCGTTGGGTAATTTCAGGCTTAGGGGCATGATCGGATTGTGTTTTAGAGGTCTGTAGCTAATTTAGGCTTGAAATGCCGAAAGATGGATTTCTAAGTTTCCGGTTCGTTAGTGAGATTTTGATCCGAGGGTCAGAATAGAATTCCGGAAGTTGGAGTAGCTCTGTAGTGTTGAATGTGACGTGTGTGCAAAATTTTAGGTTATTCGAACGAGGTTTGATAGACTTTTTGATCAAGAGCGTATTTTGAGAATTTTGGAGTTCTTAGGCTTGAATCCATGGTTAATTCGAGGATTCGATGTTGTTTTAGGTAGTTTAAGGATTGGTACAAGTTTGGACAGTAGTATTAGACTTGTTTGTGTTTTTGGTTGAGGTCCTGGAGGCCTCGGGATGATTTCAGATGGTCGACGGAAGGATTTGGAGTTGCAGCTGAAGCTACATCTGTTGTCATAACCGTATCTGCGGTTGAGGGCCGCAGGTACGACCACCACAGATGCGAAAACCAGCCGCAGAAGTGGCAGATGAGGAAGGGTCCAGGAACAGCAGAAATAGCATAAGTACCGCACATGCGTGACCGTAGATACGGATTCTGGGTCGCAGGTGCAGCGGGGAGGTTTTAAGTGAGAACTGCATAAGCGGTTCCCCAACTGCAAAAGCGGCATCGCGGATGCGATTTTTGGACCGCAGATGCGGGATTTGCTGGGCAGAACATATAAATAGTTGCCTTCGCGAATTTCAGCTATTCTTTTACCATTTTTATCCGAGAAGTGAGCTTTTGGGGAAATTTTTGAGAGGGGATTCAAAAGAACTTCGAGGAGGTAAGATTCTTGGAACCTAAACTCGTTATTATAGCGATTTTTATCATCTTAAGCATGAAAAATTAGTGGTAATTTATGGTTTAGGGCTTGACTAATTAGAGTCCTTTGAGTGATGATTTGGAGGACCAATTGAGGTCCGATATTGGTACTTTTGGTATGACTGAACTCGTGAAAATGTGAGGATTCTGGAAATGTAAATTTACCCAATTCCGAGACTTGGGCCCGAGGGGCATTTTGGTTATTTTACCTAATTTTGAGTATTAGCTTAGAATTTAATTGTAGGATCAGTTACTTGAAGTGTTATTTATATTATGAAATTTAATTGAATAGATTTGGGCTATTTGGAGTTGAATACTCATGGCAAGGACGTGGTATCGGGTTGATTACTGAGCCGGTTCGAGGTAAGTATCTTGTCTAATCTTGTGTGGAGACATTCCCCTTAGAATTGATATTGTGATAATTGAAATGCCTTGTATGTGAGGTTACGAGTGCGTACTTATGCTAATTGTTGGAAATTTGTTTTTTTTTTCATTAAAAGTAGCCTTAAATTGTGTTTTTCCTTTTCTTGCTTACATTATTTGGAATTTAAGCCAGTTGTTAGTCTAGAGAAGCATGTCTAATTGACTAAATTGCTCTATTTGCCTTAACTGCCTTATTCGTATTACGTGAAGCATGCTAGGTTAAAATTATCTATTTGCCTTGGTATAAAGTTGAGCTTAATTGAGTATTCCTTTTGCTATTTCTGTACATTTTATTTTGGGGCTACGGAAAGGCATCCCGTGAGACCTCCTGTACGTATTTATGATCGAGCTAAGGTGAGGGATACTGAGAGATCTCTGGCCCGTATATTGAGGATACTAAGAGATCCTCGGGATACCAAGAGATCCCTGACACATATATTGAGGATACCAAGAGATCCTCGGGATACCAAGAGATCCCCAGGTATATATTAAGGATACTAAGAGATCATCGGGATACTGAGAGATCGTCGAGATACTGAGAGATCCTCGATTATTATCCTTGTGATTGTTTTGCTCTGTATCAGTTATAATTATTTATATCCTGTGATACTATTACTGCTGCACTTATTTATACTATTCTTATCTATATTGTTGAATTTATATCTTTATTTAACCTTAGTAAGGCCCTGACCTTCCTTGTCACCACCTGATCGAGGTTAGCTTTGGCACTTACTAAGTACCGTTGTGGTGTACTCATGTCCTTCCTGCGCATGTTTTTCATGTGCAAATCCAGGTACCTCTACTCAGACTTACCATCCTTGAGGCGAGGCAGTCTTACGGAGACTTCGAGGTGTATCTGCCGCATCCGCAGATCGAGGAGTCTCTCTCCATTCTCTTTTGTAGTGATTAAGCCTTCTATCTTTACTATTGATGTAGGCTTTCCGGAGTTAGAGGATTTTACTATATTCGTAGCTTGTGATTCATGGGTTTTGGGAATATGTATTAGTTTTTGAGAGTTAACGTTGTGTATGCCGAGCGACACTTTTAAACGTTATTTTATTACTCTGTCTCTGTTTTAACTTGTGTTCTTCCACAGTTTTGTTTATTTTTTGCATTTTAGGCTTACCTAGTCGTAGAGACTAGGTGCCGTCACGATGGTTCACGGAAGGCAAACCGGTATCGTGACAAGTTGGTATCAAAGCTCTAGGTTCATAAGAGTCATGAATCACAAGTCGGTTTATTAGAGTCTCGCTGATCGGTATGGAGACATCTATACTTATCTATGAGAAGCTATGTAACTATTAGGAAAAATTCCACTTCTTTTGATTTCCTTATCATGCAAGATTTTGATATCAAAATTCTAAACTTCTGTCTTCTATTCTCTCATAGATAGTGAGGACACGTGCTACTCGAGATGATCAGGCACCCGTGCCCCCTACTGGAGTCGTCAGAGGCCGGGGCCGGGGTAGAGGCTGAGGACGCGCTCGTGGTGCAGCTAGAGCACCCGCACGAGCTGCCGCCGAGATACCACCAGCAGTACCAGCCAGAGTCTAGACACCTTATGGGTCTGCTACTACTACTCCAGTACTCTAAGAGACTTTGGCATAGTTTATATGTACACCACTCTAGCTCAGGCAGGGTTGCTTCCCCTTGCTGCAGCTACGTCCCAAGCTGGGGGAGGAGTACAGACTCCCGTCGCCCACACTCCTGAGCAGCGAGTGCATGTTGATTAGGTCCCAAAGACTATTCCTGTACAGCTGGTAGCCCCAACTCAGCCCGAGGAGAGGGCAATAGTTTCAGAGGAGGAGCATAATAGGCTTGAGAGGTTCAAGAAGCCGACTTTTAGCAGGCTAGCCTTAGAGGATGGCCTTGGATTTCTTGAGGAGTGCTACCGTATCCTCCGTACTATGGGAATATCAAGATCGACCAGGGTTTCCTTCACTACTTTCCAGCTTCGAGGAGCCGCCTATCGGTAGTGGCGTGCTTGTGAGTTAGACAGTCCGGATGAAGCAATTTCCCTGACTTGGGCTCAGTTTTGAGAGATGTTCACAAGGGAGTATGTCCCCCAGAGTCTTAGAGATGCATGGTGCTCGAAGTTTAAGAATTTGCGCCAGGGTACTATGACTGTCTCGGAGTATGCTGCCCGTTACACCAACTTGGCTAGACATGCACCAGCTTTGGTCTCTACAGTTCGCGAAAAGGTTTGCCAGTTTATTGAGGGGCTTATTCCCAGCATCAGGTCTAGCATGGCTTGTGAGTTAAAGATGGATATATCTTATCAGCAGGTGGTGAGCATTGCTAGAAGGATTGAGGGTATGCATGCTAGGGATAGAGAGAAGAGGGAGGCCAAGAGGTCTCGAGAGTCGGGCCATTATTCTGGTGCTCGTGCCCCAGCTGCAGGTCGTCATGGTTGGGGTTATGTGAGTCACCCCTTTTATTCAGCTCTTCCAGCATCTAGTGGTATTCCAGCTCCACCTAGGCCTCATGAGCCTTATTATGCACCTCCAGTATCTAGTGCGCCTCCTATACTGGGTGCTTCCAGTGGTCAGTCTAGCATACCTGGCCCGAGCCAGTCACAGCCACCACATCCTTCCAGAGCTTGTTTTGAGTGTGGTGACACCCGTCATGTAGTGAGGGATTGCCCAAGACTTGGGAGGGCTGCACCTCCACAGACTCCTCAGCCACAACACACCCCACAGAGTTCTCAGGCTGTGATCACTGCACCAGTTGTCACCCCACCTGCCTAGCCAGCTAGAGGTTGAGGTCGGGGAGGTAGAGGTTGCCCTCGAGGGGGAGGCCAAGCAGATACTATGCTCTTCCTGCCCTGAACTGAGACTCTCGCCTCTGATTCTGTCATCACGGATACTATCTTGGTCTGTCACAGAGATGCATCGGTTCTATTCGATCCAGGCTCCAGTTATTCTTATGTGTCTTGTTATTTTTTCTCCACATTTGGGTTTATCTCAGGATTCTTTGAGTTCTCATGTTTATGTTTCTTTTCCTGTTGGAGATTCTCTTGTTGTGGACTGCATTTATCGGTCGTGTTTTGTTGCTCTTAGTGGTTTTAAGTCCAGAGCCGATTTATTATTGCTCAGCATGGTTGATTTTGATATTATCTTGGGCATGGACTGGTTGTCGCCCCATTATGCTATTCTTGATTGTCACACCAAAACTGTGACACCGGCGATGCCAGGTGTACCATGTGTTGAGTGGAAGGGTGCTTCAGGTCACATTTCCAGTAGAGTTATTTCTTTCCTTAAGGCTTAACGTATGGTTGAGAAAGGGTGTGATGCGTATCTAGGTTATGTGAGAGATATAAGTATGGATACTCTTTCTGTTGATTCAGTCCCAGTAGTACGGGATTTCTCTGATGTGTTTCCAGTTGATCTTTCGGGCATGCCGCCCGATATAGATATTGATTTTGGCATTGATCTGTTATTGGGCATTCAGCCTATTTCTATTCCTTCGTACCGTATGGCTCCTCCTGAGTTGAAGGAGTTAAAGGAGCAGTTAAAGGAATTACTTGATAAAGGTTTAATTCGGCCCAGTGTATCACCTTGGGGTGCTCCTATCTTATTTGTAAAGAAGAAGGATGGTTCTATGCGTATGTATATTGATTATCGCCAGTTGAACAAGGTGACAAGGAAGAACCGTTATCCTTTGCCTCGTATTGATGACCCGTTTGAATAGTTATAGGGTGCTTGTGTGTTTTCTAAGATTGATTTGCGTTCAGGCTATCGTCAGTTGAAGATTCGGGAGCCAGATATCCCGCAGACTGCCTTGAGGACTCGGTATGGTCATTACAAGTTCCTTGTTATGTTATTTGGGCTGACTAATGTCCCAGCAGCCTTCATGCATCTGATGCACAGTGTTTTTTGGCATATCTTGACTCATTCATGATTGTTTTTATTGATGACATTCTGGTATATTCCCGGAGTCGGGAAGATCAAGAGCAGCACCCGAGGATAGTGCTTCAGACCTTGAGAGAAAAGAAGTTGTATGCTAAGTTCTCGAAATGTGAGTTTTGGTTAGATTCCGTGGCATTCTTGGGTCATGTGGGTTTCAGGTACATCCAAAGAAAGTGGAGGTCGTACAGAGTTGTCCTAGACCATCCTCAGCTACAGAGATCCGCAATTTTCTTGGCTTATCGGGTTATTACCGTCGATTTGTTCAGGAGTTTTCATCTATTGTAGCACCTATGACCAGACTAACCCAGAAGGGTGCGAGGAGAGCTTTCAGAAGCTCAAGAAAGCTTTGACAAAAGCCCAAGTTTTGATATTGCCTACCATTTCGGGGTCTTATACTATCTATTGTGATGCCTTGAGAGTTGGCCCTGGAGCGGTATTGATGCAGGACGGTAGATAGATTCCTTTAGCAGATAGAGATTCCTATTACCATGGACTTCATCTCTGGGCTCCCACGGGCTTTGAGGAAGTTCGATTCCATTTGGGTTATTGTGGATTGGCTGACCAAGTCTGCACATTTCATCCTTATGTGTACTACCTGTTCTTTTGAACGGTTGGTGGAGATTTATATCCGGGAGATTGTCCGTCTGCATGGTATTCCATTTTCCATTATTTAAGACAGGGGTACTCAGTTCACATCGGGGTTCTGGAGAGTTGTACATCATGAGTTAGGTACTCGGGTGGAGTTGAGCACAACATTTCACCCTCAAACGGACGGACAATCCAAGCACACTACTCAGATTCTTGAGGATATGCTCTGTGCCTGTGTGATTGAATTTGGAGGTTCTTGGGACCAGTTTTTGCCATTGGAGGAGTTTACCTACAATAACAACTATCAGTCCAGCATTCAGATGGCATGGTATGAGGCTCTGTTTGGCAGGCGGTGTAGATCTCTGGTGGGTTGGTTCGAGCCGGGTGAGGCTAGATTATTGGGCACAGACTTGTACAAGATACCTTGGAGAAGGTTAAGGTGATTCAGGATAGGCTCTGTACAGCCCAGTCCACACAGAAGAGCTATGCGGACCGGAAAGTTTGTGATGTTTCCTACATGGTTGGAGAGTGGGTCCTGCTTCGGGTTTCCCCTATAAAGGGTGTTGTGAGATTTGGGGATAAAGGGAAGATGAGTCTGAGGTTTATTAGCCCTTTTGATATTTTGAGATATGTTTGGAGGTTGCTTACGAGCTTGCCTTACCTCCCAGCTTAGCAGGGGTTCATCCGGTATTTCATGTCTCGATGCTCCGGAGGTATCGTAGTGATCTGTCGCACGTGATGGATTTCAGTTCAGTCCAGTTGGAGAAGGATCTATCTTATTTTGAGGAGCTAGTGGCAATATTAGACAGGTAGATTAGGAAGCTGAGTTCAAAGAACATTGCACCAATGAAGGTTCAGCGGCGAGGTCAGGTGTTCGTTTTTAGAATTACGCTCTGATCCCCTATCAACTACTTTCCCATGTTTATTTCTACTATTATGAATTGCCGGGATGTTCGATTTTGAGTTTCAGAGAGTTTTGGGACACTTAGTCCCTAAAAAGATAGCTTAAGTTTTGGAAATTTGACCATAGTCAGAACAGTGTAAAGACGGCCTCGGAATAGGATTCCGATGATTCCGTTAGCTCCATTGGGTAATTTTGGCCTTAGGGGCGTGATTGGATGATGTTTTGGAGGTCCGTAGCTAATTTAGTCTTGAAATGCCGAAAGATCGATTTCTGAAGTTTCCGGTTCAATAATGAGATTTTGATCTAAGGGTCGGAATGGAATTTCGGAAGTTGGAGTAGCTCCATAGTGTTGAATGTGACATGTGTGCAAAATTTCAAGTCATTCGGACGAGGTTTGATAGACTTTTTTATCGAAAGCGTATTTTGAGAATTTTGGAGTTCTTAGGCTTGAATCCATGGTTAATTCGAGGTTTCGATGTTGTTTTAGGTGTTTTAAGGATTGGTACAAGTTTGGACAGTGGTATTAGACTTGTTTGCGTTTTTTGTTGAGGTCCCAGGAGCCTCGAGATGATTTCAGATGGTCGATTGAAGGATTTGGAGTTTGGATTTGCAGCTGAAGCTACAGCCGCTATCATAACTGCATCTGCAGTTGAGAGGCCGCAGGTGCAACCACCGAAAATGCGGAAACCAGTCGCAGAAGCGGCAGATGAGGAAGGGGCCGGCAACTACAGAAGCGGCATAAGTACCGCATCGACGTGACCGCAGATGCGGATTCTAGGTCACACGTGTGGCGGGGAGGTTGTAAGTGAGAACCGCAGAAGTGGTTCCCCAACCACAGGAGCGATATCGCGAAGGAGATGCGGGATTTGTTGGGCAGAACATATAAATAGTTTCCTTCACGAATTTGAGCTATTCTTTCACCATTTTTATCCGAGAAGTGAGCTTTTGGGGAGATTTTTTAGAGAGGATTCAAGAGAACTTCAAGGAGGTAAGATTCTTGGAATCTAAACTCGTTATTATAGTTATTCTAAGCATGAAAAATTAAGGAAAATCAGTGGTAATTTATGGGTTAGGGCTTGACTAATTAGAGGCCTTTGAGTGATGATTTGAGGGACCAATTAAGGTCCGATTTTGGTACTTTTGATATGACATCATGAGACTGTGAGGATTCTGAAAATGTAAATTTTACCCGATTTCGAGACGTGGGCCCGTGAGGTGTTTTGGTTATTTTACATAATTTCGCGTATTAGATTATAATTTAATTGTAGAAATAATTACTTGAAGTGTTATTTACATTATGAAATTTAATTGAATAGATTTGGGCCATTTGGAGTCGAGTACTCGTGGCAAGAACGTGGTCTCAGGTTGATTATTGAGTTGGCTCGAGGTAAGTAGCTTGTCTAACCTTGTGTGGGGGACATTCTCTTCAGGATAGATATTATGATAATTGAAATGCCTTGTATGTGAGGCGACGAGTGAGTACTTGTGCTAATTGTTGGAAATTCGTGTTTTTTTCATTAAAAGTAGCCTTAAATTGTGTTCTTCCTTTTCTTGCTTACACTATTTGGAATTTAAGCCTGCTGTTAGTCTAGAGAAGCATGTATAGTTGATTAAATTGCTCTATTTGCCTTAACAGCCTTATTCGTATTATGTGAAGCTTTCTAGGTTAGAATTATTTGTTTGCCTTGGTATGAAGTTGATCTTAATTGAGTATTCCTTTTGCTATTGTTGTATGTTTTATTTTGGGGCTATGGGAAGGCATCCCAGGAGACCCCCTATACGTATTTATGATCAAGCCGAGGTACGGGATACTGAGAGATCCCTGGCACGTATATTGAGCATACTAAGAGATCCTCGAGATATCAAGAGGTCACTGGTGTTGATACCCAATTGTTCCCTATATATTTTCTATATATACTCAAATACTTTCAAAATAGTATATGTATGCATATATAAGCAAGCCCAAAGGTTTTGGTATTTTTCCTCAATTTTTCTAGAGGTTTTTAGAATTAATTTATTATCTATTTTTAACAATGCAAAAATCCAAAATTATTCCAAATTATCATTTTTGGTGAATAACGTATTTCATTCTCATATTTACAACAAAATATAATTAATATAATTTTTACACATTTTTATAAATTTATTCGGAATTTCTAAAGCGTAATTGCATGAAATTGCAATTATAACCTATTTTAGAATTAACCGCGTTTTATAAATATAAAATTGTTCCTAATATTTTAGATTATTGTTTATATATTATTAATCAGTTTAATATTTTTAATTTACTTTTAAATTATTTTTAGCTATTTTTATTAAATAAAATGGATGCCTATTTAAAACTTGGCCCTATTTCTTTGTAATTTTAGCGTTAATTACACCTAATTCATACCCCAATTTGACGACCCAATTTTAATTTCAACCCGCCCCAAATTCGTTTGATCTAATCCGTCCGCTTCCCATTTTTAAATCCTAGCCGTTGATTGTTTTAATCAACGGCCATCGTGCCTTCTTTCCTTTTTAATTCCACCCACACCCCTAACCCTAATTCATTATTCACAAACAGCCGCCCCCAAATTCCCTCGTCTCTCAAACTCTCTCTAACACCACTCGAAACCCTAGTCGCCTACCGTCTTCTCCGACCAGATCCACTGGCATCCATGGCTTCCCAGGGCCATGGACGGCCTGTGCTCTCTTCCCTTCACTCCCAAACCACGATTATTCAAGGTTCTTCGAGGTTCGATCTTCAACAGGCTTGTTCAGGTCCTCCGCCGACCTGAGTGCCTTTGATTTCTCCGGCTCCATTCCGGCATGTTCGAGCTTTGGCAAGGCTTAGCCATGGCCCAGACCTGTTCGAAGACCAGATCTTTCCAGGCCCTCTCGTTTCTAGGATTTCTGAGAAACCCTAAATTGCTTGTTCGAGGTTCTTTCTTCCCTTGTTTTCTTAGATCTGTAACTGATCTATGTTCTACTCGAGGTTCTGATTCTTTTCCCCAATTTTCTTTCTTAAAAAAATAGTCTTCCCAATTTTAGGGTTTTCAAAAATCTTAAAAGCATTTCTTCTTCTTCTTCTTCTTCTTCTTCTTCTTCTTCTTCTTCTTCTTTTCTTTATGTGAAACTGTGTGTTCATGCCATGGCTTATGTATTTTCATTTGTTCTTATGTTTCACCGCTAATATGCATGTTTCTCTACCTTTGTTCTGTTACTACTTCTACTGATTTTGTCTACGAGTATGCTTTACATGTTTATCTTGCATGTCCTTCTACTGTTTCTCCTACTAAGATTGTTTGCCTTCACTGGATTCGTTTGGGTTCTAAACGTGTTTCTTTTACTGTTTCCTAAATTCCATGACATCTCTCCTCTCTTCTGAACCTATTTGAGTTCTGAGCTTTCTCTTAAACTTGTTCTTTACAATTTTGGCACTCTACTGCTCCTAATTTGCTACGTGTGTTTGCGTGTTTCCTCAGGGAGCTTTGAAAGAGTTCCCTAAGCTTATTGTAAAGGCTTGCCTTCTCTCTTCTATATCCTACTCGGATTGAAACCCTAGGGTTTGGGTCTTTGCAAGTTTGACTCTAGGGTTCTGCTCTAAAAGACCCTGGGCTCTCGAACTCATGCAGAGTTTACAATCAATTTGGAATTTCCTATTTATAATTTGAAACCTCTTATGACCGTCTCTTTTGTTTGATACTAGCATGCTTATATACGAGGGTTTTTCTTCTGAATTGATTCTGTTAGCTTGTGATTGATTTCAATCTCCTTTTACTAAGGCTTGATTGATTTTGTTACTGATTTTTACAACTTAACCTCTTTCCCCCTTTTCCTGACTAAGTTCATTCAAGACTTTTAAATTTTCGGCTGTTTGATTACTGTATTTTCCTTATTCTTTCAAAACCGTGTACTATAGGCTTTTTACCTTAAATTGACTATATGAACTTACCCCTATTATACTGCTCTGAAAAGGTTTTCATTATTTTCCTTTTCTTAATTACTCATTCCCGTTTGAAATCAAATCCCTTTGACTAAAGGAGATCCTATTTGATTGACTGAAATTTTATTTTCTTGCCTTTTTGTTTACTCATTTTTGCACTATAAAAAGAGACAACCTTTTTAGTTCTCACACAGTTCTTTCTGCACCTCTGCAATACACTTCACACTTCAGAAGAATTACACACACTCGACACAGACACCTTTGTCTTTGAAATAAACTATACTCTCTCTACTATTACTCTCTACCTTCTCTACTACTACTAAGCACTCTGCTCCTTTCTCTCCTACTGTCTGAATATTTCTGGATTTCCTCTGAATTCCCAAGTGCTTGCTGAAATTTGAGTTGCTCTTGTTAATTCATTCTGGCTATTTATTTGTTGTCATTTCTATGCTGTACTAGAATTGAAAACTGGTAGGTATTTCTAATTTAAATAACACCCTCCTATTATGTTTTTACTTTTCCTCTTCTACACATCTTTCACTATGTGTTTATTTATACTTCCTGCACTATGCAATTACATTCACGTCTGTTATTCCCTTTCTTTATGATTTGCACCTTTAGTCTGCTATGCTCTCATGTCTCTCTTTAATATGTTTTCATGCAAATCCCTTCCCCCTATTCCCTTTTGCATGTTAGTACTGTTCTGAATCATGGCAGCATCTTATATTACTGTCCATTATCTAGAACCAGACTCTCCTGAGTCTCTACTCAAATGCTTTCCCATTCCCTCTCCCCTTTATGTGTTGAGCTTTAACTTGGATCTAGTAGTGTCCTAATCACCACTCAGACCCTAAGTTTGACTCCCCAGAGTCTGCTCCTATTTGTTTGACCTAAGCAAGGGATCAGGGGTGTGCCAGCCTATGCCATGGCTGGGCATGACCACCCTCTGCTATGGTTCCTCTCTCACTTCGCACTCATTCCTAGTTTCCTAAGTTCTTCCCCCTTTGGTAAGCCATGCTTTGGGACCCTAGAGTTCCCTTTGAACTTGGATGCCTGAGGGCTGGTAATTCCACATTTGCACTATTCTGTTACAATATTTATTATTCAGAGTGTAAGCATTGCCTGGGGTCTTGGAGGCTCCTTGGGACTTTGAAACACTCTGAGTAAGAGAGGACCTTGGAATCTGGAATTCGGATTTGGTGAAACACATGCTATTGGATGTTAAAGATTGCATTAGGCAGTTTGGATATAGCTGTAGGCTGTGATGTTTTTTTTTACCTTCTGATTTTGTAATAATCTTGTAAAAAGAACTCGGAAAAATATTAGTAAAGGGTGTGGGAGGGGTTTCCTTTATTGCTAAAGGGTAGATACCATGCCCCTAGGACCAATGCTGTTATTTATTCATTTAGATGTCATGCCTATAGGTTCAATGCTTTAAATCGTTTAGAAATCATGTCTATAGGATTTAATGTTCAACCATGCCACAAATCAGTAGATATTCTGTCTATAGGATCTAATAATCAAACAACAAATTGCATACAGAAATCATGCCTATTGGAAATGCCTAAACGCTAGGCAAACTGTAGGTTAATATTCATTTCGTAACCAGTTTAATCACAGTAATGTTTCTTTAATCAGGACATAGAAATTATGCCTATAGGAATTCAAACTCGCCTAATTAGTCTAATTAATAATTTACCAACTGGTTTCAGAATTTTCAGTACAGTTCGTTCAAACCTGTCCGTTTTCAAAACTCTTATAAATCCTCCTTTAATTCCTTTCAAACTTGTATTTTTTTAGGTAACGTCTTTAAACTTTTGCCTGAATTTTTCCTCCCCTTTTGAAGCTGTCTTCCGAAACAGAGTTTCAACCCTATTTTTTAAAGTATCTGCACTCCCTAAACTC